>JADGJL010000729.1:0-14854 GCA_027600665.1 Irineochytrium annulatum
AAGTACTGCTGCCCACTGGCCCGGCCGGCCCGGTCTGCCAGCAGTATGTTTCTCCACCTGGACCACCGCCGCTAGACGGAGCAGCCCGTTTTCAGCAACACCCTCCTCCGCCGGGTCCAACGCCATCAACTTATCCACCTGGAGCGTTGAGCTCTTTTCAGACGCAGAACTACCAGCAGCCGCATGGCCCGCCACCAGTGTATCAACAGGTCGCGATTGAGTATGATCCCAAGGTGGTCATGCAGCCTATCCCCGTCGTCTCGGTACAGGACGTCTTGCAGGGCACTTCTTATCAGGTCGCGGCTTACCCGCCGCCGAACGCTGCTCCGCTACAAGGGTTTGCAACTCGCTAAAACATTTCTGGTGATGCGGGTTATAACGAAACTTCCCACAGTGTCACCGCACGAGTGGTTGTGGGGGTTCCCTTTAACACCGTCCCAACAACGGCGACCTGCCCATATTGTAACGTGACAGGAATCACGAGGATTGAACAAAGTACGTGGGTAGATGCACTCTCGTGAGAACTGACCACAGCTCTCTTCTTCGTCGCAGATGCAGGTTTGGTGGCCTGGGTGGTCTGTTTAGGCATGTGTGTTACGGGCTTGTGGCCCTGTATGTGTATACCCTTTTGTATTGGACCTCTGAAGGACACAAAGCATTACTGCTCTTCATGTGATCATCTGCTGGCTATCTACAAACGGCTTTGATGTTGGCAACCTCGAACATTCACTTAAGTACAGAAGCAAGCAGGCATACACATATGTCTTCATAATATAGCTGTCGCTGGCTGACGAACTCCATCCTCTTCCTTCTTTCTGTCGCTGTCCAGTCATCCCATCCGCTTCTAGCCTCGGATACGTCGTCCCTCCTCATAACGTTCATCATCGTTGAGTATCTTCATACTGCTAAGAGCAGGACATACGCCTTCTTCCGCAGCATGTTTGCAAGATATTCACAAGGGCTGTCCGACACGTTAACAGTCGGTCCGTTGATGCTTATGTGCGGCAAGTTCGATATACCCGCCGTCTCGATCATATCACGGCAAACCCCTAATGTCACCGTCTGATCTCGAGCTGCTTTAACCCTTAGGGAAGATTAAGCAACTCACGCCGCAGCTGCGGTAGTGGTTGATAGCAAGGTTCTGCAACCGCGGTAACGCCTTAAGGACGACATGAAAGTCTACAGCTGTACACGTTGTGCCGTGAAAACTAAAACCCGTTAAACGTGGCAGGTGACTCCGCAAGATCAATCAGAACTCTGAGGTGTTTAGCAAGATCGTTCTCAGAGCCCAGATGTAGGTCGAGGCTTCGAAGGTTTGCAAGATGGGGCAACGAGAGAAGCATGTGTATAGTTACATAGCTTGCAACCGATCTTGGTTGCGCAGTAGCATCGCTCTTTGCAACGCCTCACGTAACAATGACGTTGTTATTGACCACAAGCCCAACGACAAATATTCGACGTAGAGCCCTTCAAGCGATTCTGCGACCGCCGTGATGCCAATACACCGTCTCAGATGTAATGTCAACCGGCAGGGATGGTGACCCCGGACATCGTCAGACCCATCGCACGCATGCCGCGTCTTAAATCCATGGAATCTCAAGCTTTCATGCTGTCAGCTGCGTCGCTCTCGTCCGTGACAGTGACTGCTTCCAAATTGTGATGTATGGCCGAAAGAATTTACATGAAGCGACACAGAGTGCACATCCACAAGAGTTCAGTCCTTGACCGATGCATTGCTGGATAGTCCAACTGCCATCTCTTCAATAGTGCCGGCTTCAATACTTTGATGGCGCGCGGCATCTTTAAGGCCCATTGCTCGCTAATCCACGCTTGCCAGACATTGATTTGTGGCTGAAGTCAACATCCACCTTGTCCAAATGTCCAATCAGGGACAACGGACTTTCGCCGAAGAGGATGAGTGGTACCAGCGTGTCCCGGATGACTGAATCTTAATGCCTTGATGGCGCCCAGATAAATAATCTACCTCCACGCCCGCCCGCCGACATGGACAGACACCGTCTCCTGCTGTCCATTCTTCCATCGATTAAGCTCCTTCGACACTATTAGAGCTGAGTGTCGGAACTGGTTGGCAAATCTCCGCGGGCATCGATCTTCATCCAATTCCGCAGTCGGTAACAAGACTGGCAGCATTTGTATAAAGGAAGAGCGGTGAGCTGCAGGACGATGTTGAGCAACGGAGGCAGGTCGGGAGCGCGGCGATCGAGCACGTCTCAGGGTCCAGGCGTGCCAGGATCAGGCAAAGAACGTCATCATTATGGGAAACGGCGACCTGCCCGATCAAAACCGCGTTAATAGAGTTTGCCAACCGGCCTCGTAGTCCATTTGTTTCAGATAATTCTTCAAGCCAGTTGAACTCTGGATGTCAGTGGAGCTCACGGTCGCCGCGGTTGTTGATCAGCCGATAAAAGGCTCCGTCATCAGGAAGATTCTCTCTTGCGACCTGCGGAGACGCGGGGGTCGATCCCGGCGGGGTCCTCGCCGCAATCCGCTTTGCGAGGCGGTGGTCGTCAAGGTGAGTTCTGAATCCACATGCGCGTTTCCCTATTAATTCCTTTCAGGAGAATGTCCTCGAACTTATTTCGCACTCTTCCGACGCCCCTTACGTAGTCGAGGTCTCACAGCATGTCTTCGGGACTATCAAGGACGCGGCTGTGTTCACAAGGCGGAGGCAAGGTGGGGTCGAGGACGACTACCTCGTGTGCCTTTCGGATTCGGGCCTGATGTCGTTCGTGATCCTGGTGGAGGAGGAGGATGAAGGAAGCGGGAAGAAGGGCAACCTGGACGAGGACTTGGTGATTGTGGACGAGGAGCCGAGAGGGAAGCCGCTAAGGTTCGAGTCGGCCCTGGACGTTATGATCGCAAACGAGGGCCTGGATTATCGGGATTTGGGGGCTAAGATTGCGGTGGACCCCTTGTAAGTCGCTCACGTCATAGCCAAATGGAGTAAATCTTCGGGCAGCTCGCGAGCAATAGCGGTTTCTGCGCATCAGAATATCGTACGGATTTGGGAGACACGGAAGGAGAAGGAGCTGGACGACGACGGTGACTTTATTTTGGATGAAGATGTATAGAGCTCTCTATTCCTTGCGCCAACGCCACTTACAAGGCTGTACTCGCAGGGAATTACATTTTATGAGGAAGGCGTAATTTGGGCCCTTGCATTTTTATATCCTGAGGACAAAGACGAGATCCTGCTGGCGGTTACCGTCCTGAGCGTGTAGGTGTTTTTAATCTAATGCTTGGCTGATCATGGCGCGCAGCCATGGCACCCTATCAATCGTAATATACGACTATTCATCGGAAAATGATCCAGAACTTGCAAGGGTGAGCACCATCGAGCTCAAATATGGTTTGCTTTCAGCAACGACTTCGTTTTGTCATTAAGTACCCTTTTGGATGCAGGCGACTTCCTCACGCAGTTTGTAGCCATGCCGGATTACCCTGGCTACATCGCCGCGACTACGGTACACCCTACTGTTCCCAGTTCGTCCGCTAATCTTTCAACGTGCAGGAAACGGAGATTTTATTCATATACACCACAGACACCCCGACCAAAAGCACCGATCGTTTTGTCTGGCGTCATCCTATTCCCCAATCGTTGGGGTTTTCAAAGACCGGTTCGTTATTTATCGCGTTCTTTGTCTAACTTCCCATTAGCCTCCCTCGCCTCTGGCCTCGTCCCCGCTCCCCCTTCAACGCCCGGCTCCTCCTCTCTTTACCTTGCCACCGACGACGGCCGCCTTTATTTGCTTCAACTTGCACATAACATGCGCCTCACCACCATTTACCTCGCCCATCGGAATCCCACCTCATCCCTCCATCTTCTCTCCTCGAGCTCAGGCCGCGATCTCCTGGCACTGATCGGTGACATGGCTGAGGGCGAGCTCCTTGTCGTCGATCACACCGCCGAAACCTTAAAGCGGCGCGCCGCCCTCCCTTGCTCTTCGCCCACCCTCGACTTCGCCCTCGCTCGCCACCCGGAAGCGGTGGCGGTCGGCGACGGGTTTGCAGGCGAGACGGCCTTTCTGACGGGAGGCGTGGACGACAAGGGCGTCGTCCGGGGCATCAGGCGCGGCATAAGGGTCGCCCTCGGCGGGGAGAGCGATGAGTTCGATGGCGCATTGGACGTTTGGGCTGTCGGGGGCGATCTGCTAGTCATCGGGTTCGTGGGGGCCACGAGGGTGATGAGGCTGAGCGGGAGCGTGATGGAGGAGTGCGAGGTCGCGGGGCTCGTAGGGGACGTGCCGTCGGTGTTTTGCGGGGAAGTTGAGGGCGGGTTCGTGGTGCAGGTGCATGCAAGGGGTATTGCTGTGGGGAGGGTGGTTGGAGAGGGGACGTCTGGAGGTGAGCATTTTGCAAAATGAGAAGATAGAAAGCCGGCCGTGGATTAACCTCAGTTTCCAGCCGAGCCGGCGACGGTGTCATTGATTAGGGGTGGTGCGATCACGGCGGCGACTTTATCGGGGGAAAATCTATGCATCTGCATATCTGCTACAAAGAGCTTGATACTATTCAGAATAGTAGCAGACGAGGAAAGGTCAGTTGTAACGCCTTTTAACGGTGATAAATATTTTATGTGAAGCGGGGAGTGTTCGATAGTGCAAATAGCCGAAACCACCTTAATGGACTGGCCGTCGAGCCTTATGTGCCCGAAAGTTGGGAGGGTCTCCGGTTACATTGTTGTTGGTTTTCAAGGCTGCTACATTTGCATCTTCTCCGTGGACCCGAAAACACCTCTTCGCCCAGTCAACACAATGGAGGTGGAACCGTTTGACCCGAACGGCGATGAAATAAAGGCGATGCGTAAGCTTTTAATGCCTCCCTTTTCCTTCCTGAAACTTAGAATGACCAGTGCCGGAAAGCGACAAAGACCTGTTTACGCCAAATTCGTTCGATATGATTTATCAGGGTCGGCAGGCGTACTTGCTTTGCGGTAGGTGTCATAGTTGAACGAGCGCATAGACCCCGAGCTTACGATGCTAGGCATGCGAAATGGCGGAATTAATGTCTATACCTGGCGCTTCAACAACGACCCTGGTGCGTATGTTTCGCTATATTGCGTTAAATTGGAACTTTGACGATGCACACAGAGTTACCTGAGTGCTATCTTACGCTAGTGGACACTGCCTATCCTGGAAAGCGGCCGGTTGTCATGGTCCCCATGCAGGACCAGTCGTTTTCAATTGCGCTATCGGAGCGGCCGTGGAAGGCGCAGATCGGACGGTTCAACCAGCTGGTGTTGGAGCCTCTGCTGATGGTTCGCTCGTCGTGACACGGCTTCGTTGGCTGAATTCATTAAAGGATAAGACCCTGACGGCGGCGGCGCTATTCAACGTCGGAGACACGTTCACCACGTTTGTCACACTGTATGACGGCATGCTCGCGCTCATGACGGTGGACGGTGAGGTAATCTACGCCGAGGCTGTTGTCGGAATCCAGGAGGTCGGTGTTGTCTTGTTAAACGACAATTTAAAGGATGGTACCTTAATGCATATTGTTCGCAGACACCGCGAAGAGTCGTCTTCGATCCGGTCACGAAGACGCTCATCGTCGCCACCGTGACAAGAGAGGGCGAGGGTAGGATCAAAGTTGTCCATCCAGATACGGGGAAGGAGCTCGCGAAGGAAAAATTGGCGGAAGGGGAGATATGCCATAGTTTAGCCGGTAGGACGCACTGTCGCATGAGCATCTCATTACTTAGTTCTTTTGCTTTCCAGTTTGGAATGTCAAGGAGGGGAAGAGGTATGCTTTCTCCTTTTGCAATAGCTAATTTCACCGCAGGTACATCTGTGTCGGCACATACGGTTACCAAGAACCAAATACTACTGAAAGGAAGGGTCGCGTGTTGGTATTTAACGTCAAAACGGGCGAGTCTCGACATAAACCCCAAGATGGGGTACGGAGAAGTGGAGTCGTACATTCCAATAACAGTTATTTAAATAGCAGCTGCATTATAAAATTCGCAAGCTCGGAGAATTCAAGCTTCCCAAGCTAGTGTATGCCATCAGCTCGTTTCTAAATAGGTAGGCATGTTTTAGATCTGATTTCTAGGATTTTGATGGAAAGTAGCTATCTTATCGCCGCCTCGGGCGATACGCTGTATCAGCTAAAGATTGACGCGGCAACCCGAACGTGAGGCGTCGTCCCTCACCATTTGTCTCACTGTGTTCTAGCCTGGTAGCGGGAGCCTCAATTGAGCTCCGGTGGCCCATCCAATCTCTTAGCACGTGGGGTAATCGTATCCTCGTTTCCTCGATAAAGGATTCTGTTTCTGTCTACCTTTATAATACGGCGACGAAGTCTTTCGAGTTCACCGCGAGGTTGGCAGCAAACGTGATGCTCAAAGGTAGTGAAGGATACTAACTGGCCGGTTGTACAGCGATAGCGTCTCGAGACCGACTAGTGACTGCGTACCCCTCTCCCGCAATCTCTACATCGCTGTCGATAAGACTGGCACGCTCTGCGGGCTCTCGCACCCGCCCTTCGGCGCCAATGCTGCCGACGACGCCATGATCGAGCTCTCGCTCGAAAACGTCTTCTCCTTCCACCTCGGCGAGATCGCCTTGCGCGTCCACGTCGGCACCCTAATCGACGGAGCCGAGCTGACGCGCACCGCGAGATTCTGGGACGCGCCTTGGTGGGAGCCGCATGGCGAGGCGAAGGGCAGCGGTGGGATCGTTTACGCGACGTCAGTCGTCGGCGGGGTTTTCACCATCAGGGGCATGCGGGAGGTTGAGTCGGAGAGGCTAAAGCGGCTGGAGCATATCTTGAGGAGGGCGGAAGGGAGCCGGCCTTTGCTTGGTTCGTTCTGAGCCAGTCATCCCCCTTTGTCGCAATGTTTCTGATCTTCAGGTACATTAGGCAACGATCACGAAGCTTACCGGTCCAGACACGTCCAGAGCCGGGGTGTGATTGACGGAGAAATGGTGCGGGCTTATTACAAGCTGACAAAGACGGAGCAAGCGCGCGTTTATAAGGAATGGAGGGCAAGCGCGGACGATAAGCGCTCAGAAAAGGAGGATTGGGTGTTGTTGGACATGTTTCGGCGGCTGTAGGGTGCTTACGCAGGTTTACAATAATAGTAATTTGCATACAATAGTAACTTATTATAACTTTGGCTCTTAGCACCGCCAACGTAACTTCTCGCTCGTACGGCCATGACAATGATTCATTACACTCCTATCATCTGCGAATATCTCTTCCCAACTATAAACCCTACTGAGACCTCCATTGCCGGCACTGGTCGTTGCGACAAGTTCCGACGCGATCCTTCCAGGTGAAGTGGAAGGTGAAAATCAAGGGAAAATCAGGAATCAAGAGGGCAGACAAGCTCCAGAACGCGTCAACCTAAAGCCTTGTTACGATCAATTTCATGCAAATGAACTCCATGTATTTACTGCAAATTGTTCTCTGTTAACATATGGGCGGTGCATGACGAAAACCCATAACAACCAAAATCAAAAAAATAACGATAGCATAGCTTCTCGAATTCAAGAAAATCCTACAAACGCGATCATCCGCGCTTCACCCTCCCCCCATAATCCGCAAAATTCAACCAAAAAATCACTCCAACTTCGCCAACAGATCACCGTCCCTCAGAAGCAGGAACTCCTGCCCATCGAACTTGACCTGCGTCGCGCCGTACTCGGGGAGGAGCACGCGGTCGCCGGCCTTGACGGAGCACGGGCGGATCTTGCCCTTCTAAATTAAACATCAGCAAAAGCGCTCCAGGAGGAAGAGGAAATCGAAAGACGTACATCATCAACAGCACCCGGACCCGCGGAGATGACGACACCCTCGTTCAGAACCTCCTGAGCCTTCTCCGGGATGTAGATGCCGGACTTCGTGCGCTGCATGACGAGAAAAAGGAATCAGACGCGCGTTCTGATAACGTTCAAAAGGCGAGACGATGAGACAACTCACCTCCACCGGCTTGGCCTTTTGGATGAGGACGCGGTCGAAGAGCGGGATGAGACGGCGGGCGGCGGACTGCGGGAAGAACGAAGATTAGATTGATGATGTAAAAGCGCGGGTCGTGGCACTCGGTGCATCTAGGGGGCTCGCTCGCATCGAGCTTCGCTGTGCGGCCGGTCGTCAAGCAGGCCCCCCCTGCCAACTCAAACCCTCCAACGCTCCAACATGATCTTTCCAGCTTTGGGCAATCCCCTCCCCCCTCTTCCAGGGCCCCCAACAACTGTGATCCCGAAGCTCCGATGGAAGGGACTCTCACCATAATGATGTGTGCAGGTGGGAGATGCCAGAAATTGACGATCCTTTGCAATTTTCGTTGAAGTTCGATGCTGTTCTCTTTGTGCGCGCAGTCTCATTAAAAGAGCGGGGTCAATGAAAGAAAGCGCGTGTTCACTGTATTAACGGCGTGATATACTGTGTGCGAATATGTGCAAAATGCTAGTGGCGGATGTGTTCAACGAGGATACGAAGGTACTGCAAGTCGACAGAGGACGATGTATGTGTACTGAAAAGACCATCTGTCAGCAACAAAAGTGGTGGGGACGCGCATACCCTTTCTTTAAAGCGGAATCAAGCCCACACGTGTTGCTCATTCAGCGTCCTCTCGACGATGCCCCAGATGGCCTGTGGCAAGTGAGCCAAGAAACATTAGCAAGGATGAATACGCAAATTATGAAATGAACTTAATAACAACCGCAAACTGCTGCTGAAGTCCGTGGATATCCGTGAACGCAATGGTAAGCCTCAGCGCGTCCTGCCCAGGCAGAATGACCAGTGGCTCATCACATCCTTCGACCACAAACGTGAACCCCTCCAGGAGGTCGCTCAGCTCCTCTGCCTCCTGCGCGACGTCCTCGACCTCCTCCAGCTGCTTGACCACTTCGCCCGCGTCGTTCCCACGCGCCCCATCTGCCTCATCGCCCTCGCCACCCGTCCCGTCGCCAGAAGCCTCTATCTCCTTCAGCGCCCTCCTCAGCTCCCATCCAACGCCAAGCCACTTCTTACAACCATCCTCGACCTCCCAAAGCCTCCACTCGGGCGCCTTGTCCGTCTCGATTTTGTCGTCGACGATGTCCGCGATTTCGACCCGGGTGCCATGCAAGAGTTCGGCCGGGCGCGGGGAAGGTGGCCTTGCAACGATTAGGACGTCGACGCCGCGCGCGGAGGAGAGGGACCGCATTTTGGACAGGAGCGCGCTGAGGGTGGTAGAGGGCAGCGGGGCCGTCAGCTCTGCGTGTGGGAAGTGGAACGTGGACGGCATTTGTGCTGGAAGTCCGAAAAAGCGTGTGAGAATTGCTTATGTGGTTCAAGTCGAAGTCCCAACCGGCTTCAACCGCGATGGACGATCGGCAGCACCATGAGCTCAAGGCGTTGTCTATTGTCCTATTCAATGGCAACGATGTGGTCGGGAACTTCATCTCGAAGGTGTGTTCCTTGTCCTTCTCCGAGGGGAGTGAAGGGAGGTTCGGGGGCGTCGAGGAAGTCCCTTGTCTCTAGCACGGCCGTCGGTGTGGCGGATCCTGGACTATTTGGCGGCCGGGATGCCTTTCCAAAGTGCTGTGGGAACGCCCAGGAGGTGGAGGAACGGCCTTCATGCATGCGCCGGCGGCGCGGTGGGAGCAGATTGCGGGAACCAGGTCAGCCAGGGGGTTTCTTGGCCGAGAAGAACGATCAGGACGGACGGGGGGTGTCGTGGATGAACGCGGGTGCTGCTTTGCCCCGTCTTCGGATACAAGGACCTGTATGCTCACTCGGTGTGGTTCTTTTCAGGTTGAGGCCCAGAACGTCGTCCCGCACATGAACCGCCCGTTTGGAGCCCTTTGGACACACGCCGGCATTCTCGTCGACCGCTCTATCCTGCCCCTGGACTGCCTGCAAGAAGGGAAATTATATCTGTACGAGTCGATCTTTTCGGGGAAGGTGCTGGGGTACGAGTACAGCAAGGTGCTGTGCGTGGATCACGAGGACAAGCACGGGTTTCACCTGGGGCCGCAGATCAGGGATTTCGCCGCGGTCGTGGACGAGGTTACGTCGGATGTCGCCATTTTCCCGCTGGAGCCGGCGCTGCATGGGAAGATCATGAAGGATATCGAGAACACGAGGGCGATCATGATGGCGTTTTATGAGAAGTACAAGACGTGGTCGTATCCGCTGAATCCATTGGCCCAGTTCGCTGCCGGTTTGACTCCTTACTCTGTCGCAGTGCTAACATACCTTTCCGCTGCTCTTTAGCCAGCCCCGCCCTTTACAACTCCATTACAACAATGAAGTTCGCCGTCGAGAAAATCACTGAGACAGCCAACGCTGCTGCCGTCAAAATGCGCGGCCAGGCGATTGGTAAAACTCCACCACCGGGCTCCCCAAACGCTGCGAACAACCGCTCCACCGCATCTAACCACATCCCCGCTGAAGCTATCAACTCCCGTCTATCCTCGTTAGCTAACATCCCCGACGTCGCCGTCCCTAACCGCTCAACCTCCATGTCTAACATCCCCACACCCGCACCCGCCGCTGTCGCAAGCCCGAAACAGGGCTTCAAATTCCCCTTTGGCCTCTCGAAGAAGGACGTACCCGAAGCCGCACCGGAGGCCGTCGCCGCGCAAGAGGCGGCCGCGGCGGCGGCCGTCGCCGTCTCACCTACCGTCGCGCGGGCCGAGCGGGAATCCCGCCAGGTGTTCTGCTCGGAGATGGTGGCGCTTCTTTGCCTGTCCCTGAACATGCCCGATTTCGCCAAAGGGCCTACGCCGGCGGAGATCACGCCGCTGGAGTTGAATGATATGGACTGCTACGCTGCGAACTGGTTTTACGTCAAGGTTGGGGGCGAGAATTTGTTGGAAGGTGCGGACGGGAGACGGAGCAGGAGGGTGGATGAAGACAGGATTAGAAAGGAAATCTTTAAGGGATTGGATGTGCCGAAGGGGCAAAGATGGTTGATTGGTGTAACGGGGAATACGTTGCCGAAGGGGCACAAAGAGAATGTAAGTCTTTATTCTCTCATCTTTGTAATTTTTAACGCGCTCGTTTTCCCACAGCTCGCGACAGATCCCAGCGGGAACCCAATATACGTCGGCCGCGTCGCCCTGGGGACCATGACCACTATAGGAACAACGGACAGCGAGGGCATGCTGTCGCTCCACTACGAGGGGAAAAAGGTCAAGATTACATACCCGCACGATATCTTGTGGGACGTCCGGGGCACATGTTGGGTAAAGCCGGAGAAGGGTCAGAATATCCCGCCTAACGCGCTTGTGGGCGGGGCGGATGAGAACGGAAAGGTACTTTTTGTCGACACTATATCTCCATCTAAATTGCTGCAATATTTAACGTTTTCCCTGTTTCCCTGTCGTCCAGCCCATCTACATTGCAAAGTCGCAATTTCTGGAAAAGGGCGTCGGGATCATGGGCCTCGCCATCGGTCCGCGGGCGGCCGACAAGGAGCGCGTCATCTTCGGGTCTGCGCAGGCCGAAAAGGAAGGCGCGATGTTTGCCGTCTACGGCAAGGAGACGCACGTGAAGGAGGGGTATTGGATATTGTGCTCGGAGGAGGGGAAGCACGAGGAGGTGTTAAAGGAGTGGTATTAGTGGCTTGAGAGTGGGGTAATGGCTGTAGCGCTTTTGATTGCTGTTGTTGTGTTTCTTTGTTGTTCAGACACATGCTGTGGTTTGTTTATTCTTTGTTATTTTGGTTCTTCTTGCATCCTTGCATCCTCGCATCCCTGAGTTTCTCCCCATCTGTACCTGAGTTGTCGACCAAATCCGAAGTTAGACCGTTTAATCACTTCATTAACATACGCGCTCCATGTTTTTCGCTTTGCTCGTTTACGCGTCCTTCTGTGCGATCTCGGCGCGTTGGCAAGCCAGGATAACGACATTCGTCAGCAAGCCTGCCGCGAAATCTTGTTGAAGCCTGATTTCACATTCAAACGGCCGAACCACCTGTTTGCAGCCCCTTCCAGACCACCCAACGCCCGTCATGCCGCCGCTCGTCTCTCCCATGGCCGCCGACAACGTCACTGTCGTAGGTGGGTGGCCTCTTCGGATCCGGGGTTGTTGCTTCTGTTGCAAAGGGCGATTGCTGCCTGGGTCTTGCCCGTGTGTTATTGAGGAGATCTAACGCATTGCTTTCTTCCCATTCTTCTCTATCCGATCATAGTGCTCGGAGCCTCAGGTTGGTGTCGCGCGATCGGCTGGATCGGCGGTGGTAGTGCCCCGATGGACCGTCCCGGCATGCGCGTCGCGTCTCTCACCGGGAGGTGGTTGACGGTCCGCCGCGGCTGGCATCGTGGGGGACGTTATGGATCGTCGCTGGGGAGGGAGTGATCGCTGGTCGGGAATTCGCAGCGAGGAGGAGCTGGAAATGGGGCGCATGGGGCGCTGACGACCTCACCTCTGACTTACACCGATAACAGGTGATCTGGCCTTCAAGAAGACCTACCCGGCCCTCTTCGGCCTCTTTAAGAACCAATACCTCCCCGACTCGTGCCAGATCGTCGGTTATGCGCGCTCCCACATCGAGCTCGAGGACTTCAGGAAGCGCGTCTCCTCCAAGATCAAGCTCAACAACGACACGGAGCGCTCCCAGCTTGAGCTTTTCCTCAAAAAGTGTACCTACGTCTCGGGAAAATACGACGACGGCGAGAGCTTTAACAAGCTAAACAAATTCATTGAGGACATCCTGCCCAAGGATGTGCATGGGAGCTACCACCGGATCTTCTACATGGCTCTCCCGCCGTCTGTGTTTATCCCGGCGTCCAAGGGCCTGAAGGATCACGTCTATACAAAGAAGGGGACGAACCGCTTGATTGTGGAGAAGCCGTTCGGGAAGGACTTTGAGTCGAGCAAGGAGCTTTCGAGTGCCTTGGCGCAGAGCTGGAAGGAGGAGGAGATCTACAGAATCGATCATTACCTCGGCAAAGAGATGGTGAAGAGTTTGATGGTGCTCCGGTTCGCGAACGTGTTCTTTGGGGCCGTGTGGAACAGGTTCCACATTCACAATGTGCAAATTACGTTTAAGGAGAAGATTGGGACGGAGGGCAGGGGCGGGTACTTCGATGAGTTTGGCATCATCCGTGACGTAAGTCTCCCTCCTCTTTGATGTAATAATGCTAACGCCTGCATGCGTTCGCCTGTGACGGAAATAGATCATGCAGAACCACCTCTTCCAGATCCTCTCGATCGTCGCCATGGACCGCCCTGCCTCCCTCGATGCCGAGGACGTCCGCAACGAGAAGGTCAAGGTTCTCCGCTGCATTAAGCCCCTGACCATCGACGACGTGCTTCTGGGCCAGTATACCGCCTCGGAGGACGGGAAGGAGCCCGGTTACCTGGACGACCCGACCGTGCCTAAGGGCAGTACCACGCCCACGTACGCCGCCGCCACGTTCATGATCCACAATGAGCGGTGGGAAGGCGTGCCGTTCATCCTGAAGTGCGGGAAGGGTATGCTTTTCTTTTAACGCTTCCTGATCCGGGCGGGCGGTTATTGACGATGGGTTTTAGCGCTGAACGAGCAGAAGACCGAGGTCCGCATCCAGTTCCAGGACGTGGCCGGGAACATCTACTCGAACCTGGCGAGGAACGAGCTCGTGATTCGGGTTCAGCCGAACGAGGCAGTCTACATGAAATTCATGAACAAGCAGCGTAAGTTTGCTTTTGTTTTATGCGCCGCTCTGGTGCTGACGACAAGATTATTAGCCGGTCTGAGCAACGCCACCACCGTCTCCGAGCTCGACCTCTCCTACTCGAAGCGCTACGGCGACCTTAAGATCCCCGACGCGTACGAATCCCTCATCCTCGATGTCCTCAAAGGCGACAAGAGCAACTTCGTGCGCGACGACGAGGTAACTCTTTTCCCCTGTTCTCTTTTCTCTTTTCTCATCTTTTTCTTTACAAAATAGCTGGACTGCGCCTGGCGGATCTTCACACCCCTTCTCCACAAGATCGAGAAGGAGAAGATTCAGCCTCAGCTGTACAAGTTCGGGTCCCGTGGGCCCGAGGGCGTCAACTCGTTTATTGAGAGGCATGGGTTCCAGAGGGACGCGGGCTACACCTGGAGCACAAAGATCTAGTTTCTAACTCGCTCAGACGTGATGCTCGTCCCTCTTCCTTTTTTCCCTTTTGCTGCATGCGCCTACAACACGCTTTGCTTTGTGATTTTTATACTTCGCTCAATTTGAAATCCCTTGGTATCCTTACAGTCATTTTTTGGTTGTTCTTACCTTTTGGATTTTTTTTCGGTGTGTTCGATGAAGTTAGGCCATGGCCGCCGCACTTTCCTCTCTGTGTTCAGGAGCCTCTTGCTCTGTATATTCTCTCTATCCTTTGTCGGCTCCTTTGCCGACCATAGTAAATTGTGCTAAGAATAAAAATCTAAGATGGGTTCTTCGTGTTCATTTTTGTTCGAAGACATCGAATGGTGACGATATTGCGGCATATGATGACCAATTTGGACCAGGAAACTTAGCAAGCCATGACAAAGGAAATTGCCCCAACCAAGTGATATCATGAAAATGGAATATCTTTAATTTTCACCGCACTGTCACAACACACAGAAATGAGGCCTACACCAAACTGAAGAAACGCATAAGGGAGAAACGCTAATCGAAGTGTCCGCTGACCCGACCCAACGCCTTTAAAAGAGAACCATCGTTGCACCCAACCCCGCCAGGACAACCGCCAGCATTCCAGCCCTTACTCCACCCATCGCCCCCGACTTAGTCGAAGCCGGGGCCGTTACAGCCGTCGTCCAGGCAGCGGGGGCTCCAGTCGTGGCCGACGAAACGACGACGGGAACGGTCGCAGTCTTGCCCCCTCCTCCCACATTCCCTGTCGCGCTGGCCCCCACAATCGTAGACCCCGTTAC
>JADGJL010000073.1:0-44282 GCA_027600665.1 Irineochytrium annulatum
CTCCTCCTCACCGCTCATTCCAATCCACACCTTCCTAGCTCCTCCCCCTCCCTCACCATTGCCACAAAGCGACATCATCACTGGCCGCTGAACTTCGGCGGCTGAGTAAGGATTCGAGCGACGGTCGAGATCGAGAGCAACGAGGCAGGGAAGGTCCCTGGCAGGGAGATCGGTGAGGATGCCTTTTACCAAACCCATATCAATCTCGGCCGGCGTCCTGACTCCGTTTTTTATAGGAACGACGCCACGCCACTTTGGATCTGAATCGGTCGAACAGCCGCCCACACATCACACAACAGTGCGTACTCGTTGCAGTCTGTGCTTATATTAATAGTGCTCCTCTTCCGTTCCCTGCTGACTTTGTTCCTTTTTTGTCAGAATAATGCCATACTATCTCACCGACCATACTGTTGTGGAGCTCAAGGACAAGTGCCGCCGCCGAGGACTCAGTCCCACCGGGTCCAAGGCGGAGCTCATTCAGCGCCTCAAGGGGAGAAGGGCCGTCAGCACGACAAACACCACAAGGAACAACGTCCGTGTTACTCAAGTTCAGATCGAAGTGAATAATTATTTTACGGAGAATAACTATTACTACTAGCGGCGGACGTGCTTTCAATGAGTTCGCATTAGAAACCATCCATCCATCCATTGTATTTGCAATTTGCTTAAATAAATATCTATTTTCATCCTTTCGTGTAATAATAACGTTAAATAGAAAGTCTCTGACCGGGGTCAATGGCCGTTGTTGCAGACGAGAGAGGGATCGTTCAATTGCACACACAGCATTTATTGTACTGCTTCTTCCAAGTGAGGGCTTGGGCCATCCTACGGTGTTGAGCGAGATCTCTATCGCAGAATCGCCATTTTCTTCTTCGTGTTCCCTCGCAAAAGTTCATATCAGATTCTACTTGGACAGCCTCTTATACACAATTTTATTTTAAATTTTTTTCGTTAAGTTTGTGTTGTTTTAGGTGAAAAGGAATAGGCTGGGACGATGCATCCCCAAGTTGTTGCGGCTCTCTCGAGAAGATGCGACGGGCAGAGATAGTAGTTGCGAAGGGGGGCGGGACGCGGGGTGAAATGGTACAGTAATTTAGTACTACAAATTGGGTAAGCGTTTCGACAATACACTTCGTCGACCGCGAATGAAGAGGGAAGAGGAAATATCTTTACACAGCATCGGGGGAAATTCTACTCCGTACATCTGAGAACAAAGGAAGACTGACACTTCGCTGACCGCGCCGGCCAAAATCAGGTTTGACTAAGGTGAAACTAAGGAATTGAAGCAAAAGCTCTAAGAACTGCCCGGGGACACAAGATTAAAACATATACGAAGCGAGGGAAAATGAGAGAGATGAACCACGAACAAAATAATTTTTCAATCCGAAAATACAACTAATGAAAGAGCCAGAGGGTAAATGATGGAACACACAAAGGATATAAAGGCGAAAGGGGTAAAAACAGAAAGAGATAGACCCGAACCTTGATGCACCTCCACCGAGAAGTAATGGGCAAGAATGAGCACTCACGTAACAAATACGATCTACCGGGTAAAATGAGGGGAAAACGGCGGTCGACACCAAAACAACATAAAATGCAGGACGAAAGCGGCACGAAAATAATTTAAGCATGAACACTACAAATATGTGAACCTTCCGCCAACTCAATATTCCGTCGACATCATGTACAACTCCGTAATGAAAAGCACTCCATTGTACTAGTACAAAGAGTCTCAATGCGTCCCAATTTAACCTAAAAGACAACCCTCCTCCTCCTCCCCCCGCTATACGGTGTTATGTCTTTACACTTCTATTATTTGCCCCTTATTTTTGCTCTATTTGGTTTGCTTTCGTTGGTTTTCGTTTTTTGCTTTGCCGGAGCTTTGGTCTCTGCCCCCTCCCTGACATATGCCACGCTGTTTTTTGTTTTGCTTTTTTTGTTGTCTCATGCGTTCCCTGAGGTTTGGTCGTCATCTCCCTGTTGTTCCCGCTTGCTTTTTGTAGTAGTTTCATAATATTGCGAGAGAAAATCCCATCACCGTCATTGTATTATCCCCGCCCTTCCCCTGCCTCGAGCTATGTATGAGTACCCCTTTTCCTTGATTTACCAATTTTTCTGTACGTGCTTGAGGGTGGACACTTGACTACTTGGCTGGTTATATGAGTTGCCAGAGTTTTCATGCCAGTTCTTCCTTTTCCCTTTGTCACCGCTGCCTCTGTCTTTGTTAGCTTGATACGCTTAATTCTTTTGTTTTTTGTTTTGTTTCTGATTTTTTGCGGTCTTATTTTGTCTCTTATGAGGATTTGGTAATTCCTTATGTAAACACTCATTAATACTTATTCTGGCCCGCATGTTGCGCTTCTCTCTCTCTCTCTCTCTTTCTTTCTCTCCTATCTCTCTCGCTCTTCTCGTTGCCATTGATTTTTAAACTCATCATTTATACACATCACATATTTTATGGCCCTATTTCCTCTTCCTTTTCTGTCGAGCATAAATTATCCCCCGTATTGTATGGATCGTCGCAAAAAATCACCTCAAGCAATTGCTTTCCTGTTGTTACTCGTTTGCACTGGTTCGCACACCCACTTCCTCCTTCTCGTGTAATGACGCTAGTTGATTTGATTTGATTTGTTTTTTTTTTTTTTTTTATTTATTTTTTCCTGTTGTAAATAAGATGAAAGTGGACAAACGGGGGAGGTCCTGATAGGAGTTTAACCGATTCGATTTGGAGGGCCATGCCGAGATAATAAAACGAATTGATGCTTAAACCCTTTGGCCGGAAGGATATTTTTCAAGGCGGCCATTTTGTGGTCGTCCACAGCAAGGAAAAGCCGTAGCAGTGCGAATATTACAATCAAGACAATTATAATAGATCGTGTCGGCGCTTCGCGCGAGTTTTATTAACTCCAGTTTTCTCCTTTCAACTGTGAACAGATTTCAACGTTTCGAAGTATCGGACGCGTAAGGCCGAATGCTTAGTATTTCAGGCCCCGCGCATTACCATTTTTCTCTCCGCCCGCGACCTGAGCCTCGTCCAACCTCTGCAAATGCTCTCAACCCAGAACAAGAAGTCGAGTGTGACGACCTCGCCTGATGGGTCGAAGGTACTTTGATCGCATCTCACCGCCGAATCAACTTTGCTTCCCCAGGTCTTAGTCTCGCTCGGAAACGTCTCGTGCGAGATTAACCTCGTCGGCGCTACCGTCACTTCCTGGAAGGTCGACGGCGTGGAGCGTCTCTACCTGTCTCCGACGGCCGTTTTCGATGGATCGAAGGCAATTCGCGGCGGTACTGCTGATCCCATTTGATCTAAACCTTCATTTAATACGCATACATCACTAGGCGTACCGATCATCTTCCCCCAGTTTGGCGGTCAGGGCAAGCTCCCCTCCCATGGCGTGGCCCGTATCACCAAGTGGACCTCTCTCGGCACGACAGCCCAGACGGACGTTGACACGACGGTCTCGTTCCTGCTGGACCAGGACCACCTTACGCAGGCGCACAGGGACCTGTGGCCGCACAAGTTCAGCGCCACGTACTCGGTGACGCTCTCGCTCCAGAGGACGCTCACGTCCGCCATCAGGGTGCAGAACACCGGAGGCGAGAACATGGATTTCAAGTGCCTCCTGCACACATACTTTGCCGTCAACGTGAGTCGCTGGGATCAGAGCGCGCGAGACGCAAAATAATTTCTTTTTTATTAATGATGTAAATTTTCGACCCTCTTAAACAGGACATCAAGAGCGTCAACGTCGAGGGCCTCCACGGCCACCAGATGCTCGACAACGTCGCCGGTGGTACCAAGGGCGAGGACTCTGCCAAGCTCGTCACCTTCACGGGCGAGGTCGACCGCGTGTACGAGAATGTCACGGCCAGGAAGGTGACTGTGAACGAGGACGGTGCCAAGGTGCTTGAAATTGCATTCCCGCAGGGCTACGAGGACGTCGGTGAGTGTTTGCTCGTCAGGTTGGGGTTTAGTCGACCACCATTAATATTTGCGCCTTGCCAACCAGTCGTGTGGAACCCGTGGGCGGAGCGTGCCCTCACCATCGCGGACCTTCCGGACGACCATTACCAAAAGATGGTGTGCGTCGAGGCGGGCAAGATTGTGTCGCCCGTTACTCTCGCCCCCGGCGCGGATTGGCATGCTACCCACATTGTAACCGTTTAAGGGACTTTTTGGGAATGTTAACTGTGCTTTCGTCATTGCATATTTGATTTCACTTCCAATTTCTGCTCTTAATCCTCGCCCTCATTTGTATGATTGACTCCCATATTTTTTATTGGGGACAAAACTCTTAGTAGATCTTCCTTTTGGCTTCTTAATGCCCAATTTGTGTTCATACTTCTCGAGAAATAAGACAAGGATAAGCAATAGAATGTTCGCTCCCAGCAGTTTCTCATGCTTCTTCGGGGCGAACAAATCCGAAATGCCAGGGGCCACACTTTACACCTTCAACACCGTGTGCGCCTCTGAGCTTCATTGCGTGGCATGTACTGCGTAAGCAAAACGATCTTCTGTATTTTATATCCCTTGAGGACGTATAGACTACTTTGACTGGCTAACTTGACGAAATCGTAATCAACACTATGAGTGACACAAACCCAACTGACCAAGAACCAGCTAGGGAGAGGAAGGGAACAAGAATGGTGCCGAACAACTACAAGTTTAGGAGACTCTAAAAAAAATCCACAATCCCGTTAGCGCCTCCTCGACGACGCCTGCGTCAGGTTCTCCCTCGCCAGGTTCGCAGTGATCAGCGCTGCGTAGCTCCAAGTCAGGTCATTAACGCCCATCGCGAAGCCCGAGTCCCTGTTGTACTGCTCATTCAGGTTGAACCCGCCGGCGTGGTACTTGACCGACCGCACGTAGGTGTCCCCGAGCTCCTTCAGCTGCGCGACGATGGCCTGGAACTCGGGTGTGTTTCCGCCATACGTCCCGACCTTCAGGTTCTTAAGGCCCAACCCCGCAGGACGGTTGCCCGTCATGAACTGCAGGTTGGCGTTGGTGACCGTGACGCCGTTCTGACTCAGGAACGCCGCAGCGGCCTTGTAGTAGACCTCCGCGTACGCGAGCACAGCCAAAAACCATGGGTTGCCGGTGTCGGCCTTGCTGGAGCTCGCGGACCCGTTGTAGTGATCGCCGTTGTAGCGGCCGATGGCGAACGACACGGGCAGGCCGGCCGAGTCGACTAGCGGGCGGCGCTGGTTGACGCCGTACTCAGGCCAGAGAGACAAGGCGAAGGTGTACAGTGTACCCAAGAGGCGATCGTCGGCGGGGCCATAGGTGCCGTCGATGGCGTTATGGATGGCGTTGAGGGCGATAGCCGTGTCGAGGGCCGGGTCGGAGACGCCGCGGCCGATGAGTTGCGTCGACGGGTTGTAGAACTTCGGGAGCCAGTTGGTGTCGATGTCGTTCGCGGCGGCGGCCCACTTTTGGGCGTTAGCCGAGTCGCCGAGGGAGGTGGCGAGGGCCGCACCCTCGCGAAGGGCCGTGCGCTGCGACATGAGCGTGAAAAGGTAGACGTCCCGTCGCTCCTCCCACAGGTCGCAGTTGGAGTTGCTGGTGTAGACGTCCCTGTCCGCGATATAATTCAGGTCCGTGACGATGACACCGGTGTTGGTGGCATTGTAGATGGGCAGGACCTGACTGGCGTCATGAGGGAAGGCGGTGTTGACGAAGCGGACGAAGGAGGACGCGCGGAGGGCGGCTCCGTCGTTCTGCGGGCGGCACCAGTCACCCGTGAAGTCGGTGCCGTCCACTTGGACTTTCGGCTCTCCGAGGCCCGTCAAGAGCTTTGTGGTCTGAAGTTGCCGCGTGAGGGATTGGTAGTCGCCGAAGAGGCTAACGATAGATTGGTCGGCAGTCTGGCGGTAGACGGACAGGAGAGCCGTCATGACGAGGGAGGAGTCGCGAATCCTGTAATAATGGCTAAGCTTAACAAGAGGAGCCCAAAACGAAAGACGATTACTGTACTCACCAGTGGAAGAAGTAGTTGTTAACGTTTCCTGGTGATGCGGCCACGACAACACCAGGGTTTGTGTTGGCCGGGTGAATGTTGGACCTGAGGTTCCGAACGGCGGCGGGGATAGCGCCGCGTAGCCAGTCAGTGATGTCATTCGCGAATCCACCGCTACCGATGCTGGGCGGGGGCGTCACTGACACGGGGTAGTTGCATCTAATAGCACAAAAGTGAGAAAAATTGGGGAGAGTTGGAAAGGAAACGCCTCTACGGACCCCATTCCGCAGCCGTTGTCGTAGTAAGTTTGCCCGGCCACATCGTACTGGACGTAGAATTGGCTGCAAAAGAAAGTATCAATCAATCAGCAAACGTCCCGGAACAGCAACGCTCATACCTGATACCCGCGCTTCCGATGTTGCAGACAAACTTCCAGCTCTCGAAGTGGTTGTCATCCTGGCCGATATGGGCGACCCAGAAGGCAGGGCATGCCCCAGACCACACGCCGTTGCTGTTGCTATAGTGAACAGTGACAGCTTTCTGGAAAGCGATATCTGGATTGTATAAAGAAAGATTATGTAAGCCATGAAGGCAGCAATTTAATCCGTCGAGGTAAAAGCAGTCGAAAAGCGGAAGAAACCCATAAGAGTGAACAATATATGACGGCGGGCCATACCTTGGATAGTGATCATTCCGACGAGTGTGGCGCCATCGAATGAGTGGTAGCCGACTTGGACTTGCGTTGACGCCAGGGCCGTCGAGGCCGCGAGGAAAGAGGACGCGACGGAAGCGAGAAACTTGGTGTGCATGGCGGCCGGTTGGATGGGGAATCAGAGGGCGGACACGACATCCTTTTATGCCGTCGAGAGAAGGATTAACAGTGATATCGAGACGACATGAACGCGACATTCAAACCGCGTCGTCGTCACATGGCAAACAATACAGAATCCAGACAGGCATCCCATCGCGCACATGTTGGCATATTCGTAAGCCCGCAGAAGGCTTGTTATGCTAATCTCGTCGTAATTAAAGTTTATTACGAGCTCCTTGAGCGTTGTACGTGATGGCGGATTCTGTGGCGCTTTCGTGATGGCGCACGGCGGCGGCCGCGTGACGAGAGTGACGTATCGCCGGTGTCGTGGACGGAGGCTTCTTGGGAGCCCTCATGGTGGGCCGATGCAGTGCAAAGAGGATGGAAGCCCAACTCCAAAAATACCTTAAGTTGGAGTCTTTGTCACGAGACCTTAACTGCCGGCGTGGATCAAAGGTGCTCCCCAGACGGCTTGATTCGGCTGTGCGATGGAGGAGCTGGAAGTTGAAGGTAAGCCCGGTCGCTCAGCCGCGTGGGCTGGTCCGCACGACGCTTCTTACCGGGCGCGGGTCAGTTCACTTCCACATAATTTTACATAATCCCCAAGCGCATGATTCAAACAATACATAGGACACTGGGTTCCGGAGTGCAATGTGATTAGGGAGCCAAGGTTGAACGACCCAATTGGAGAAGAATTATCGTTTACTATATCTCAAGAGGATTGGCATTTCATTCTGGGTGCCAAATCTGGAACGTGATTAAGGCAGCCCATAAGGGCAAGATAGGAAGTCCGAGTGATTCAAAAGGACAACGTTTGTGTTTATTGATAAATAATCCTTTTGAAAACAAAATATCTGTCCTCTTGCATTATTCCCCCGTCTGTCGCAATACACTGGGCAGCAATTTATGTCGATCTTTTTTAAAAGAACGATCGGTTTGCCGGAAAATTCGACGGTAAACGTAGGATAGTACTAGCAGCAAGAAGGCGGCCGTGAGCTGACCGCAGCGCTTGCCTGAGCGCTGGGACGCGTATCTCGGCCAAGGCATCGTTGGCGATCTGCTCGTGAACGCAGGTTGGTCGGCGATTGAGTTGCATCATTCAAAGCCGCCCAGCGCCGCCAGCGGAAGGCCAACCGAGATTGACTGGCGCGCTGGGGACTCTCTTCTTGGGCGGGGCAGTGGAGGCAGGCTCGTCAGCGGCATGGGACTTGCGGAAGAAGGGGAAGCGCGAGGAGGAGGAGGCGACGGAGGAGGCGTCGGTGGCGCTGTTGGCGTTCATTGTTGCAGAGTTGTAGGTAGAAGGAGGGATCGTGGTTGTTAACTCCAGTAAGATGATTGAATGTAGAATTCCACGTTGAGCTCGGCGCTTCTTATATCACGGGCTGCGGATGATGCGACATGCAGAGTGTTGTTCTCGCGTCGAACGGCACAGGCCAGGGTTGTTTGCTCGTGGAGAAGTTGCGGTGACGGCATTGACTGGGCATAGATCTGCGTGGCCAGTTATCCTGAACATCGTGGATGAGCCATCAGCCCGTTCCTCTCCACGTTCACGACACCGTCATGAACCCTACGCGAACTATGCCGCAGCTGAGCCTGACGCGCGTTTCCATGCCAGCACCGTCGTATAAAGCCCCGTTATCCTGGTGCACGCCCAACGTCAACACGTTCACGTTCTCAACCATTCCCTCAACCAACCTCCTCTCCGCAACAGCAATGCCCTTCCTCAAGAACATCGTGGCCCCTTCCACCAAGGTCGTCGTCGACACAAAGCCCTCCAACGCCGACAACAAGATGCGCGACGCTGAGCCCAAGGCATCCGTGCCCAAGGTCAAGCGCGCCCCGGTCCTCATCCTAGGCCCCGGCGGGTCTATCAGCGCCGGCTGTCGATGAACGAGTGCTCGTGCAGTCCCCACCACACCACTACTATCCTGCACCAGCAGGTCCCCCTCGGCCACCAACGAGAACGAAATTGAAAGCGCGTTCTCAAACTCGAGACGCCGCCTCGCCGGCCCTTAGTTTGCCACCGGCCAAGTTGAACGCCTGCGTACACCGGCACGCAGTGTCGCGTCAGGCGAACTTCCGACTTTGAAGTAGTCTCACGCCCAAGTAGTTATCACAATCGAATAAAGCATTGATATTAAAATAAACCGATGAACTTAAGGTGATGCCACACAAGTGATTGAACAAGAGGGTTGTACGCAGTTTCTTCCGGACGCTCACTGACGAAGCATTCGTTAAAACAATCTATTTGTTTGCTGAAGCAACCACCACTGCACCTTAAGGAGAACTCTCTTCAGTACAGTGTAAACTCATAAGGAGCTGCTTATCCTTTCATCCTTATTGTCCCACCCTACTTTGCTTAATGTATGCTCAACCGGAATTTGATCCTTGGTGTCGTCTTGCGGTCAATGCTTGAAATTTATTACGACTGTGCGTCGCTCGTTACTCCTCCCTTCCCAACTCTGCATTCGTGCTGGCAGCCTTCCCTTCCACCTCAAAAAGCTCCAGCAGCGCCCCTCCAACCTCCTCGAAGTCTCTGAGCTCATTATACACCTGCGCCGAAAACCTCACCCACCACCTCCCCTTATGCGGGAAGAACTGCGCGGTCATGTTCCTCGCCTTCAGCAGCCTCCCTTGCAGCGCCCACACCTCCTTGTCCTCCTTCTCCTTCCGCTCCCACGCCGCGATCAGCGCCGTCCGCGGCGCGCGCACGTTCACCATGCAGGGGATGACGCCTTCGCCCGTCGTCGCCTCTGACGCGTCCCCGGGCCCTAGCATCACCTCCGTCCCCCACATATCCGCCACGAGCCGCCCGCCCTCGACGGCCAGGTCGTGGCATCGCGCCATGATGGCGCGCTCGCCACCGATCCACTCCCTGAAGCGGACGGCCGCGCGCACGGCAAGGAACGCGCTCCAGTCGATCGTGCCGATGCCGTGGTAGCCCGCTCTCCAGTCGGCCACGTCCGTCCCGCTCGTGATCGGGTGGGTCACGGCGCCGCGCCAGCGCTCGCCCAGGTACAGGACGGCAGAGCCGCGCGGCGTGTGGAGCCACTTGTGGAGGTTCGTGACTAGCAGGTCGGGCTTGACGTCCCACTCGCCGATGCGGAGGGGCACCTGCCCGATCGCGTGCGCGGCGTCCACGACGGTGAAGATGTCATGCGCGCGGAGGAGCCCGAGGAGTGCCGGCAGGGGGTTGATGACGCCGGGCAGGGACGTGATGAGTTCCATCATGGCGATAGCGATGCTGCCACCCGCGCTCTCCTCGTCGTCGATGGCGCGTCGGACGCGGTCGACGAGCTCGGCCTCCGAGATGGGCCACTCGACGTCCACCGTGAGGACCTCAAGGCCTTCAAGATCGGCTGTGAACGCGGTGGCCTCACCGACATGCAGGTAGACGCACGAGAGCTGCAGGATCTTCCTCTTCCTCCCAGAGGGCGTCTCGACGCCCTGACCGCGGTCCCTCAGCAGCCTGCGGACGGATCGGAGCGCCGCGTTAGTTCCAGCGGTGGCGTTGTTGACGAACACGAGATCATCAACATCGACGGCCAAGATGTCGGCGACGGGCTTGATCGCCTCGTCCAAAGCGGCGTGAAGGTCGTATTTATAAAATAAATCCGGGTTTTCGTCGATGCGGGACTGCAGGAGGCGTTGATGGTCGCGCACGCACCGCGGGGTGGAGCCGCAGGACCCATTGTTGAGATGAACGAGCCTGCAGAGGTCGGTTTTTAGTCAGAATGTACAGGCCTCTTCCACCAAAAAAGCGCGCTTGCCCATCCTTCATCGCGAAAAGCGGCAGCATCGCGCGACCGAACGGCGGCGGCGTCGTCGAGAAGAGCTCATCGAGGGCCTCATCTGGTGCGTTGACGGCGGCGGTCATTGCTGGTTGTTGCTCCGTCGGCACGCCGGTGCAGCCCACCTTTAAGCTTGCTTTTTGCTTCCGCGTTTTCTTTGCGTAACGCGATGATTCAGTTCGAGTGCCGCACCGCTATCCCCACGGTGGCTCAGTAACGAAGCATTCCCATGCAGCCTTCCTTTAACTTTTATTCTAGCCGTTTTACTCCCCATCTGCTCAATTGGCCGATCGATGGAACTGAAATGATTTGAAGGTCTGAAGAGAACTCTTGGGAACTATCTAGCGGAACGTAGGCCTGCTCTGATACATCGCTATCCTTGCCCGCAAGATGCTGACAACCTCCTCAGGCGACTCTGCTGCCAAGATCACGTCATCAGAGTCGAAGCGGCGGTATCTCACACGTGGATCCGGTCTCGTGCCGGCCACGGTGTCGGCAATGCCGCCGGTCCCTTTCAACGCGATAACCAAGCGACGGCCGCTCCACGCAAGAGAAACCTCCGACGCGGTTCCGGCGCCGCCGCCCACCACAACGACGGCGTCGGAACTTGCCACCAACTTATTCCGGCCGTCACCTAGTTAGTAAAGCATGAGAGTATCAATATCGAAAACAAATAAGGCAAGAAAGAAGTGCATATTTTCAAACCGAGGCCGGATGGAATCACAACATCGACGAACGGGTTTGCTGCGGACGGATCTGTGCCAGGAATAATCCCGACAGTGGGCGGTCCACCTGCGGTGTGTAAGTTAGGCGATTCACGGCTTAAAAAGCAGCGCGTCCCACCTGCCACCAACTTCGCCCCTCGGCAAGCTAGCTCCATGACCCCTTGCATTCCTCCAGTGACGACGATCATCCCCGCTGTTGCTAGCAACTTCCCCACCGTGAGAGCCTGCTCCGAGATGTATCCGTCTGGAATGCCATTTAGAGTTGGGATCCTGGCATATCCCACAACAGCAACCGTCCATCTCCTCCTCGCGTACATAGGCCTTGCTATAATTTCGTCAACACACTTCTCCCGCAAATCTGCATTTGAAGACAAACATTGTGAGCGCGTCACTTCACCCTCATATCCAACCCTTATCAATCTCGCTCCCATATGCTCCTCCCAAATGGCCAGAGTAGTGGTAGGCCGGGAAATCAATATTCTCGAACTCCCTTGCCATCTCACACATGGGTACCATGAAAGCCCAATCGGCAGCCTGGTCGTAGTAATGCCCATCCTTACCCCTCAGATCCTCGTCCCTTACGAGCATGAACAGAGAGCGCCGGAAACTCCTCAAATGCGTCCACACCTTCCCTGCCGATCGCTTACTCCTGCAGCCCTCGAATGCCTCGGGCATTACGAAGATTTCTCCCATGCCCGAGATCCTATCAAGCCTCCCCATTCCTCCGACGGCGACCTCCAGCCCAAGCCTCCGCTCATACAAGCGAAACACGCGATCAAGCGTATTCTCAGACGCGAGCTGGTCGTCGAGATCCATCGTGACCACGACCGCGTCGCCGTCGATAAAGTCCCTCACGGCGAGGCACGTGTTCCTCAAAGACCCAAGCCGCGCCTGCGTCCGGACGACCGAGAATCGCGAATCTGCGCCACAAAGGCTATGGACGTAGGCGCCGAGGCCTCGATCATCGTCCATGTCGTCCAACATCACGACACAGCCCCAGGACAGGTCCGTCCGCTGCTGCATGAGACTCATCAAACCTCGGAGGGCGACCGCATGGAGCAGCAGCGGCCCGCCGCCGCAAGCGACGACGACGTATGGCTCTTGACGACGGAGCGCGACGTTCCAATCGCGAGGTTTGAAGGCTCGGTCACAGTGGACGGCCCCGCGTTGGTCGGACGGGACGGCCTCGTTCCCCGAGATCTCGACCAGGGACCGAAGTAAGTTGATCGCGATGCTGTCATGGCAGTCGTTGGGTGCAACCTTGAGGCGGTTGTCGGGGCGGTGGTCGCATTTCCGCCGCGATAGGATCTCGGTCCGCTGGAGTGATTAAGAATTGCCTCGTCGAGGATGCGGTACCAGCCCCGCATGAACTGACACGACGTCGAGTCAAACAAGGAATTACATAGAGGGCGCAAAGATCGCAAGCTGTTACCATCAAATTAGTGCGATGTTGGTGATTGAAGAGGTGCAAGCACGAGAAAGGAGATAGAAGAATTATCACCGGCTCTTGAAGATGAAGCTCCCCCGCGATTCAACGCGATACGGCTGCATGCTTGACTTGTCGAAATAGCGGTACGGGAATTTACGCTGGCAATTGCCCGCTTCAAAGCTGTATTAGCGCAGATAATTGCCATATGAAACTTACATGAGAATGGGTTCAACGAGAGTGTTACCGCCGCACGGTCTTTCTCATACAACTCCATCGCATCGTCGATAAGAGAGTGATCGGTCTCCGTCCTCCCCACGATCAAATCCAAATCCACCTGCAGCACCACCTCGCCCTCACACGCGTCCAACCCTTCAAAGAAGCTGATAACCGGCACACCCGTCCCCGCATGCGTGGCCCTCCCGGCGTCCGCCACGTTTTCTACCCCGAACCAGTCCGCTAAGACCCTCTCGGCGCCACCCGGTCCATCACAAACGACGACCTTGTCGATCCAGCCTTCGTCCTTTAACTTCCCCAAGTGCCGAAGTAGCGCGTCCATGTCCCCCTCGCCGTGCGCCCTTACAAAATCGACACGCCTCGAGTCAACGACCACGATACGCTCGTCGAAAGGCCGCGGCGCGTCCAGCTGCGTCACGAGGTGCCGGACGGACCTTTTCACGAGCGCGTGCTCCATCGCGCACGCTTTGATCAGGAGCGACGTCTTCGGGACCTGGCGTGCCGTGGGCGGGAGGGGCTCGAGTCGCAGAAGGACGTGTGACGGCTGCATCATGAGCGTGTCGCCGTCGATCGTGGGGACGTGACGGGTACCAGGAAGGATACGGTAGCCGGCTCGCCCGCACCAGCGACGGAGAAGGTGCCAAAGTGTGGGCGTCATCGACCACGGTTCCTCGATCGGGATGATGCACGTGCAGGCGTAGTCACCAAGCGGGGCTAAAGTGGAGGCAATGGAGCACTCGGATGCCGTTGACGCGATTGCGGCGTGAACGTAGACGTCGGCAAGCGAGGACGGTTTCGATGGTTGATGATTGGAGGTCGTGAGGATCCGAGACTTCGGAAAGCTCTTGTGGAGACGAAAGCGCAGGGCGTGATGGAGCGGGCCTTCGCCGAGCATGACGGTGCTTGCAATCTCACTCGAGATTACTTCACCGAGCGCCGCCACGTACTGAGCGAGCAGTGATCGCCCGTGTTTGATGTCGTCTAAACAAACGGTGAAAGGCCACGCGACGGCGTCGGGGACCAGAATTTCCCACCCGGCGATATCCGGCATATCCGGCTCCGTTCTCACCCTCCCCAATCGCGTCTCCAAAGCGTCGGCATTCACACGGCCGAAAAACCTCCACATTAAAAAAAGCTTCCGACACATCAGCGCCTCCTCTTCCTCTGACCAAGGCTCAATATCCATTCCAATGTCCACATGAGTGAGCCCGCTGCAACCGAAAACGAAGTTTCTCGGCGACACGTTCTGGCACGTCACATTCGCCTCTCTGCACTCCCTCACGAACGCAACGAGTTCCGACCCGGCTGGCCTTCGCGCACATGTCGCCGACAGGTGGGCCCACGTCTCGCCCACAACGTACGGACGGAACATGATGACGGTGTCGGGAGGAACACTGCGCGCGTTGTCGCGCGCGACGATCTCGAGGGGTAGCGACAGTTTTGGCTTGTCTTGGTTGGACTTGCACATAGACTGAAGAAGGCGTATTTTGTCGGCCCATCGTGGGTGGCGGCACGCGCCGTCGAAGGCCTTGAGGACGAAGCAGTGGTCGACGGCCGGCTCCACTTCACGACCGGGAAGCCTGCGGAAGAATTTGGCAGAGACTTTAAACGAGACACCTTCGCCCCCTTCAGCAATACACTCGAGGGCGTCGTCAGGGAGTCTAAAATATTCCGTGATATAATTCCTCATCTTTTCCACACGCAGCTTGATGGCCAGGGACAAAGTCATCGCATCCATTGCAGTCTCGAGGAGGTGATGGGGGAACATCTTGAATAGTCGAGTCTCATTTCCGTGTACGCCGTCGGATGTGAGCAGCTGCTGATAAACCAGATCCGCTGCACCAGAAGCGTCTAAGAATGGCGCATTCTTTGTCAACCTCTCGGCCTCGATCCCGCCGCGGAACGCATCCACAAGCATCGCGACGGTGTCGACCTTGTACCTCCCTGGAAGATCCCTGAACGCCAACGCCTCGGCCTGAAGAAGCACTTCCGGCTCATTCCCCCCACGCACACCCCCGACAGACCATTGCACCGCGATGCGAAAGCCCTCCCCGGCCAGCGCCCGCACGCATTTCTCGACGACGCATCGAACATCGCGATCTGTTCCATCACGCCCCTCATTCACAAGCTCGATCCAGACCGGGTACAGGGTGATGTCGAGTCCGACGATATCCAGGTTGTGTTGCTGCTGCTGACGAGAGAGACGTCGAACAAAGGTTGTCGCCCACTCGATGCGCAGCGCCAAGGTCTGGAGACTACCAAAAGCGACCGGGATCCCAATGACGAGCCAAATCCGCCTGACCGGTTCGTTCACTCCGAGCATCGCGACGTGGGACGCAGGATCTCAGATGGTCAACATAAGAACGATCCAGCAGGCGGGACATCACCGTCCGAAGAAGTAATAACTGGTCCCAAAAACAGCACGACGGCCAGCAACTGCCGAACCGTCCATTAATAAAGTGAATCTTTAGCAATGGTGAGTTTATCTCGTATTGCCCGGTACAAATGCACGCTCGCCCGGGCCCGCCTCCGAGTCCTCCACGACCTGCCATGACAACCAGCGAAATTGGAAGCCGATCAACCAAGAATCAAGACAGCGCCATGATACGGGTGCGACGTCGCAGGCTCACTGATCCAGACGACAGCGACAGCTATACGCGTCAAAGTTCTTTTGAGTCGGGCTTCTCTCATTCTTGCATGCCTCCCACAATGAAGGCCTCCCCTTCCACGAAGATCAACCTCCCCGGCAATACGTCACTTCGATAAGTATGCACGATTTGCCGTCATGCAGATCACGCGAGTGATCCCTCCTGCAAAGACATTGACAATGCAAGCCTTCGCTGGACTGCCGGGCTTACGGCTGCGCCAGTTAGTTGGCATGCTAGTCTGGTTCTGTGCGTTTCTGTGCGTCACCTGACTATCAAGATCGCGTTCCCGATGAAAGTTTCTTTTGAATGCCTTTCTCGACAATATAAAAGGATGCCTCGTTCATCCTCTGGCGCCTCATCCGGCCAGCCGCCATGCACACCAAGTTCCTTGCCTCCGTCGCGTCCGCCGTTCTCGCGGCCTCCACGGCCGTCGCGTCAACCCAGGTTCAAGTCGGGTACCACTCCTTCGATGGCGCTACACTCGTCGGAATGATAACCGTCCAAGGTATCCATCATCATTTAATCGATACTTGCGCCTTTTCGCGGCTAAAAACTGACGGCAATAATGGAAAGATCTCGCGTTCCAGAAGACTGTTACTGTCCATTACAGCGACCGCAACGGCGTGTTTAACGGGGTGTGCCCTGCTGTCTGGGTCGCTCATATTGGCTCAGACGACAACCGTTTTGAAAGCTGGAAGTTTGTTTGCAACATCGGAAGCGCAGGTATCAGGTACGAGCGTTGGTGTTTCCTGGCACGTTTGCTGATTGACTGATAACTTTGGTTATGCAGCCAATTCTACGTCCAGTACGATGTCGCCGGCCAGAGCTACTACGACAACGGTTGCGGATCGGGGTATGTTTGTTGCGAGTTTCGTTTGCATCCTTTTTTTTTGGTATATCTTTGATGACTTACTCTATTCTCAATAGATGCAACTACGCCGTGACCGTGACTCCACCGCCCAGCATCGGCAACGGCGGATTCGCGGACGACATTACCCAATGGCTCAGTGCCGCCGTCCCCGCCGCCGTTACGAACCTCAGGGCCAACATTCACCCTGCGAACACGATCCCTGGTATCGTCGTGGCCGCGCCCGCTAATAATGCAAACAACTATTTCTTTCACTGGTAATATTCTTCTCGACTGAATTTGATGTTCTTCCTGTCGAGCTTAACCTCTTCAAAATGCAGGATCCGCGATTCCTCCCTCGTTATGACGTCCCTCCTCTCCGTCTTCCGCCAAACCGCCGATCAATCTATCGTCGGCCTTTTTGCTGACTATCAGACCCTCACTCGGCACCTCCAGACCATCAAGCTCTTGACGGGCCTCGGCGAGCCTAAAGTTCAAGTAGACGGCTCGGACTTCACGCCCGACTGGTGCCGCCCGCAAAATGACGGTCCCGCCCTCCGCGCGTCTTCCTTTATCCGCTTCGTCAACACTCTCTTCCCTCATGATGTTAGCCAGATCCTGTCGATCTACAATGCCACCAACACCGGTGTTATCGTTACGGACTTGAACTATATCGCGGACAGGAACGTCTACACCAACAACACAAACTGCGACCTGTGGGAGGAGCGCCGCGACGTCTACCTCTACACGCTCATGTCCCAGCGCAAGGCCCTCCGGGAGGGTGCGGCCCTTGCTACCTCCCTCGGCGACTCTGCCAACGCTCAGAAGTGGGCCGCGGCCGCGAGCGACATCGACACCCTGCTGCCGCAGTTCTACAACCCGTCGACGCAGCTCATCCGCCGCGGCGCTTCCGACCCGGCCCTCGACACGGCCATCGCCCTCAACGCCATTCATAACGACATCGACGGTGTCTACGGCCCCGCTGACGATCGCGTCCTTGGCACGTTGTACACCTTCGCCGCATCGTTTTGGCCAGAGTACGGCGTCAACCACAATCGCCCGCTTGTCGACTCGGCCGGCCTGCCCGTGTCGCTCGCCATCGGTCGCTACAACGGCGATCACTACAACGGCACCGGGAGCTCCAACGGCGCCAGCACGGGCCACGCGTGGTTCCTCGCAGACCTCGCGTTCGCCGAGGTGTACTACAAGGCCGCGTCCGCGTATTTGAACCAGAACAGCATCACGGTCACGGCCGTCAACTTGCCCTTCATGACGGGCAACCGTCCCGCTGGGTTGGGCCTCAAAAACCTCAAGGTCGGGACTTACAGCGGCACTACGCCCGAGTTTAAAGCTATCGTCGCGCAGTTGAAGGAGCTCGGGGACACCTACGTGCGGTCCGTTAAGTTCCACGCGGGCGGGTTCAACCTGAATGAGCAGTACAACAGGGACTCAGGGATGGCGGAGGGGGTCAGGGACCTGACTTGGAGCTACGCGGCGTTAATTACGGCAAACGCGGCGAGGGAGAGCCTGGTGCAGATGTCGTCGAGGAGGCGTTGATGGGATGTGGAATATTTTGTGTCAAATTACGCCTGCCAGCTCTACTGTGCCAATCGTTTGTACCTCTTAGCATGCTTTTATGCTGGTCAGCCAGTCGATGTGCAGTCTCTATGCGCTTATACATAGAATCAGAATACAGAACAATGTTTTGTTCGTGTGATCACCGGGATGTCCTTCTTTTTGAAACCGCGTCAATCTCGACGATGATAAGCAACCCCATTTCCCCGCGGCATACCCCTCACCATGTCGACCACCGCGTTCCTCACCAACCTCAACGCGACCGCAAACTCCATATCCTTTGCCGTCCTTCTGATCGTCGTCGCGACGGGCCACTGGCGCGTCCAGCTCCGTCTCAGAGACCTGGTTATTGTCATGCTCTACCTTGAATGTCTGGCGACCGCTTTCGCTTGGTCCGCAGAGATCTGGGCGGACTACTTGAATCCCTGCTCGAGCCTCTCCCTCTGGTTCCTCGGCGACTTCTTCTGGAGCCTTAAGGACGCCGCGAAGTACGCGTACATGATGTACAGGGCGCTCGCCATCAGCGCCACGGACTTCAAGTACTCGCACGCCGTCACGGTCGCAACTGGCGTGATCTCTATCGTGCTCTACTGGGCTCTGATGGTCGAGATCTACTACTTCGGCGACAGTTGCAGCGGCACCGGGAACGCGGCTTCGGCAGCAACAGTGACCCTGCCCCTTCTGTATAGCTACTGGACCACGGTCGACATTATAGTTGGCGCCCTGAACATCTCCAAGTTTTATCAACACCAGACGGAGTACAGCAAAGTCTCCTCGCTCGGGGGCCGCTCCACAAACGCGAACGACCTGTACAGCAGGCTGGCCGAGCGTGAGCTCGTTCAGCTTCTCGTGGTCGGCGCACTCATGATTATGGTGACAATGTTCTCCATCTACCGCGTCACCGTCCCGGGCAAGTCAACCACGATCACGATGAGCACCTATGTATTCGTTATGACGCAAGCCATCCTCGTCAGTCATGCCTTCAACAGCGAACGGGCAAAAGAGGCGGAAGACAGTACTGTTCTTCGTAAGGCTTCGAAGGTAAGAATCAATCGCTCTACTCACCTTTGTCAAAGATCTCTAATTCGACATAGAAGGGCGTCGGGAGCGAAAGGGCGAAGGAGCAGGAGGACGCTACCCTATCTCACAAAGGTTCGAAGGTATGATTGCTTACCCGTTCTTGTTATTTGTATCGGAAAATGTCTCATTCGACACCAAGAGGATCGCGGAGCGCAAGCCATCGACCAGCGCCTGCGAGGATGTATAATGCTCATTCTGCAGACAATGCGGACCAACCCGCTACGTGTTTAATGCCGTTCCATTTATTTGTGCATTCATCTCCTTCGTTCGAATATTGCAGAACAGCAAATCTTTCGCCTTTGTTAATGCAGGCTCAGTTAGTCGCAACAAAAATCGGAAATCTTTTTTGCAGACGTCGCTAGTTCGTTCCCAGTCGGCTTTGCAAACATGTGCGTTTTCTTTTGTTCAGCAAAACTCCTGTGCTGTGAACTGTCACGATGGCGGAGTGTTATTATTTTGTCTTTCCTCCCCGACAATTATCAGCATGAAAAAGAGGCCTCCATAAGGCCACCAAAACGTCCAAACGCCAGGTTAAAAACGTTTAACTACACCGTCGTTCTAGCTCCATACCTTCAGCTGCCCGTCGGCGGTGATCCACAGCATCGGCCCCCATATTTTGTCGTACCGCCAGAAGAAGAAAAAAACCGGCATATCCCAGAACGGCGCCCAAGGCGATCCAGGGTCCCCAAAGAGTGGTCAGCGCCGTTGAATCGCCAGCAATAGCTCAAACTCTTTCTAACAACGTCCTCAACGTAATCTAGGCGACCGCGGAGAAGGTTGCCGTGCTGCCCGGGCTTCTCTCCCTGACGTCGTTTCCAGGTCGCTTCTGCCAATCCTAGATAGTCGACTCCCAGCTCAGGAGCTTAGCGCGAGATCGGCGTGTCGCGTCCCTCTGAGGGAGGCCCACGTTTGATTCACCCCACCGCCGAGGGACACGACAATGTCCAAGAAACCTCCTGCTTGTTAATAACCCGTCTGACGACATCTTCGCCGTCTCAAGCCAATACATCCATCTGCCCGCTCCCTGCGAAGTCACGCACTCGCCAAGAAATATCTCGCTGCCAGCCAGTATGTGCTGGTCACCGTAAGACCTCAGCAAGCCGCCGGCGATGGGACCACGTCAGGGATCCGAGAAAGTTGGCCGTTCTGGATGGTCAGTCGCGAATCAATCGTTGGGGACTACTTTCAAGCCTTCACTTCAAGCGATGCGTATGGTAAGGTATTGATGACCGCCAGGAACTGCTGGATGGCCGAGGGAGCCTATTAACGAACGGGCCGTGCGGGGTTGGGAAACGGTGTGCAACAGCCTTGGGGAGGGGCCGGACGGAGCCCGGTGGTGCTCGCCTCCTTGGTCGTCAGATCTGACTCGCCCTACCTTTCAAATAGCCACCCTCCGCCGCGTCGGGGCCGGCCAAGAAGCCGGCGGGTATAACCTCTACGGCTGCGGGGGCGTCGCCGCAGCCACCGCGGACTGGGGCGACCGCGGGGCCGAGGCCGCGACGGCTTTCGCAGCTCAACGCCGATGCCCAGGTCAGCATGATACCGACCCTTCATCCGGTCAAGAGGTGGTGTCTGAGCACCATCACGTTGCTGGCACAGGTAAGGAGGGAGAGGTGGCAGTTATGCCAAGATCGCGTTTTGGAGAGGGTGGATGTTACGGGCGGTGGAAGTGGTGTCGGTACTAAAGAGCGGTATCTTACTTAGGGACGGGATGCTTACAAGGAAGGCAAAATGGAGGATGCGTACATATATCTCTTCCGTGCGAGCAGGTATTGTGTTTACGGCCTGGTCATTTTGGCTCACGGCGTTCGCAGCATTATTGTGGAGATTGTTCCGAAGCATCCGGACTTTGATTCAAAAGACCCCTTGTATCAGGATACCTACAGGGTCAGTGGGTCGAAGTCTTCGATGTTGGAAGCTAATACAACTCGTTTTAGAAAGTTGCAGACTCGATTACAACCTTGGAGGAGTTGAAGGAGAACATCAACCAGACGCACGAGAAGTGGGCTCGGGCGAATGCGAAGGAGACGCCCGTTGCGCCGATGCCGGACTCCAAGCCCCGGCCGTCACTTCAATCGCAACGGCCGCTGGAACCTAAGCCATTTTCCGCAAATGATAACCCCTTTCTTAACAATAAGCCTGCCGCAGTGAACGGCTCGGGATCGTCGACGCCGCCGCTGAACTCGGCGGCGAATGGATCGCGGGCGGAGATTGTAAGGGGGATGGATGTGGTTTTGAAGCCTGTACCGGCACCGATGACCCTACGGCAGGCGGCGGTTCCTACCTCGGGGTCAACGTATAACGTTGAAAAGGCGGCATCAGCGTCCACATTTCCGGTTCCTCGGAATAGCAGCTCATCGTCCCTCAACTCCGCGCCGCGGCCGACTGGATCCCCCCCGAAACCGCAACAGCAGTCTGATGCCTCATATCAATCTCAAACGCAGCACCAGTATTCAATACCCTCGCCGATTCACACGCTGCGGAACGCTACATCCGCCGTCAACGCCAAGTCGATGTCCGCGGCAGAGCTGTATATGGGGCTTACCCAGCTGATCTCGGACGACGTGCCGCCGATGTCCGTCCTGCTGTTGGACGTGCGGCCGATGGAGGACTATGTGCAGGGCCACATCAAATGGAAGAAGCGGGGGACGGGTAACCATCACACGAGCGGGCTGGTTCATCTTGAACCGGATTGGATTTACGAAGGGTGCGTCGGTTGAGCTAGGAGCGTATTAGGTCGCTAAGTTCTTCGTAGTGTCGAGGCGAGTCACCTGGAACACGTATTGAAGGGCTTCTCATTGCCAACGGATGCGAGGATTGCGTTGTTTGGCAGCCGGGCGGATTATGATCTCGTGATCGTCTACGATGCCGCGTCGACCTCCGTCTCCCAATCTGCGGTGTTGAGCCAACTGTTTCTTGTTCTGATGGAGAGGAACGCGGATAAAGCGTTAAAGATGGATCCGATTCTCCTTGCGGGCGGGTTCTCTGGATGGGTCGAGTTTCTTAAACAGAACAACATTTCACCGAAGGATTTTACGGAGTACGGCGACGGACCCGGAGGAGAGGATTCTAAGCCATCATCACCGGCTCCAATACTTGGACGGAATAATATTAATAACTCGAATGGCTCCCGATACGTATGTTGATCTTTTAAGGATGTGTGTCGCTAATTGTTTTACAAAGCCCTCGCCATTGTCCGCCTCGAACTCAGTGAATACCCCGCCATTACCTAACAACAACACGTCCGCCTCGTTTAACACGTATCCGTATTCGACGGACTCGTACTCGACCCCTTTTAAGCTGGACGGCAACGCCGCTTACTCAAATCCATCGGCGATAAACGGAACGTCTATAATGAACCCCTACACGCCCCAACCTACCTACGGTGCGGCTCCGTTGCAGATGGATGCACGTACGGGATACCCGACGATGGGCAGCTCCTTTGACAATCCATTTTCGAACTTCTCCAACCTATCCATATCCCAATACTCTACCGACCCAACGAAATTACCTCCTTCAAGCAACTCGAACCCCTTCGTACAGCAGCAGAGCTCGACGAATATCATTGGCATCCCGACTTATCCCCTATTGAGCAGCTCGACAAACCTCTCAATTTCCGGCGTTTATATGCAGCGGAGCGCCTCTAATCCTGGCTTTTTGGGTTCCACGAACTACCCCTCCCTTCCCATCCCGACTTCGACCTTTCAAGCGCCATCTACCATCGCAACTGCCCCGACCGTCTCCATCCCCTCCATGCCACCGAAGCCGACATTACCGCCTGCACCACCTCTGTCAACTGTACCCATGCCCCAACCTCCACCCTTGATGCCGAAGCCCGTACCGCAGCCAATACCGCAACAACCCTCTGCACCGAATTCGGTGGAGACCCGCCTGCAGATGGACGCCGCGAAGGCCGCCCTCGCGATCGGCGCCTCCACTTTCGCGGCCAACCCGGCAGCGGCCCAGCGGCGCGCTCCGCCACCCCCGATCCCCCCTAAACCGCGGAATAGCATCTCGGGAGCCTCACCCGATTCCGCCGACTTTACGTCCTTGTCGCGTTCAGACCTGAGCGTGAGCAACGGGCTAGCTGGGTTGAGAAATTTGGGGAACACATGCTATATGAACTCGGTGTTGCAGTGCTTGAGCGCGACGATACCGTTCTCGCGGTTCTTTCTGGGCGGCGGGTATAGGAAGCACATCAATCGGGCGAATAGGCTCGGGACCAAGGGGCAGATTGCGGAGCAATTTGCGCTGCTGATTAGGACGATGTGGAACGGGCAGGAGAATGTGATTAACCCATCGGAATTTAAGGTAAACAAACATCTTTCGTCCTTGTAGGTTTGAATCGCTCACGGTAGTTATAATTGTGCACAGAGCCGCATCGGGGAGTACTCCGAGCAGTTTAGAGGAACAGAACAGCATGACTCGCAGGAGTTCCTCGCCTTCCTCTTAGATGCGCTGCATGAGGATTTTAACCAGTCTGGGCGGGCGGTGGCGGTCAAAGCCGCCGAGGAGAATTACGACGATGAGTCTATTCCAGACGAGGTTTGCAACTTCATACAGCGCGTATCTTTCTGCCACGGTGCTAACTATTTAACAAGATCCATCAACAACGTGCCTGGGACGCGTACAAGATGCAGAACTGGTCTATCGTCGTGGATCTATTCCAGGGACAGCTGAAGTCGCGGTTACAATGCATGACCTGCAATAAGGTAGGATTTTACTTTTGAGTGAGCGTTTTGTCTAATGATGGCCTGCCAACAGGCTTCGACGACGTACAACCCCTTCATGTACCTCTCCCTCCCGATTCCCAAAACCAACTCGAACGGCGTTACAAATGGCCCCGTCTACCTCGACGACTGCCTCCAAAAATTTATGGAGGTAGAGATTCTGGACGGCGACGACGCCTGGTTCTGCCCGCGCTGCAAGTGCCGGCGACGATCGAGGAAGACGCTGACCCTCGCAAAGCTTCCGGCCATCCTGATCATCCACCTGAAGCGGTTTTACAACCAGGGCCCTTTTCGGAATAAGATCGAGACGTACGTGGACTTCCCTGTCAGGGGTCTGAGCACCGCGACGCAGAATGAGCGGAAGACATACAACTTGTATGCGGTGTCCGTGAGTTAGCGTGCTTTGCCATGTCTAGTGGAAGCCGTGCTAAAGTCTTCCTAATAAGAATCATATGGGCTCTCTCGAGGGAGGCCATTATACCTCAGTCGTCCACAACGGCCACAAGAAGCAGTGGTTCCTCTTCAACGACTCTCGGATCAGCTCGAGCTCGGAGGAATCCATCAAGGTAACTTGCGTATTGCTTCCGTTGTTAAATTACTTTGGTCACTCCCCACAACAACAGTCGGAAGCCGCATACATGCTCTTTTACGTCCAGAACTCAGCCGGGAAGACGCTGATGACTTCGCACGACTGGTGGAATACGGAATCTAGGATTTAGGGCTGACGCCTCGTTCCGTACATGAGCTTCCAGCAGCCTAGATTGTCTATCGTCGCGGTTGGCCAGAACCGAAGTAGGTTGGCCAGAACCGAAATAGGGGGAAGTAAGGAAGGCGGGACATATTGTATGATGGATGTTTACTGCTCCTTTATTTTTTAATTTTTTAGTTTAAACAATGACATCATTTTCTGCAGTTGTGTCAATATATCCTCGTTGTGGAACCTTTTCCATATTCTCATTCTTTACTCCTGTGATTTTGATGAACGCGAAAGTAACTACACGGCTATGCTTTGCTTTTGTTGCTACTTTTTTCTCTTCTTTTTTTGGTTCGCAACTCAAAGATTATTCCGTACGAATAAACAACAAGCTTCTTTGGTATTGTAAAAGTGAAGCGTTCAACATAATGACTTTAGCCGCTATGCAATCATGTCCGAGAACGGCGCTGTAAGCTACCCCAAGGCGCCTGGCTTGAGCGCCGCGTATTCAGCGTCTGGCCGGCTGCGGTCGTAAGATAGAAGTATTGATGATGCCGACGGGGATCGACTTGCTAACTATGTCGGAACATACTCAAAGAAGCCCTGTCCCGCCAGCGGAAGGCCAACCGAGATTGATCGGCGCCCTGGGGATCTTCTTCGTGGGCGCGGCGGAGGAGGCAGGCTCGTCAGCGGCATGGGACTTGCGGAAGAAGGGGAAGCGCGAGGAGGAGGAGGCGACGGAGGAGGCGTCGGTGGCGCTGTTGGCGTTCATTGTTGCGGAGTTGTAGGTAGAAGAAGGAGGTATCGCGGTTGTTGAGTGCAGTAAGGCGGTTGAATGTAGAATCCCACGTTGAGCTCGGCGCTTCTTATATCACGGGCTGCGGATGATGCGACATGCAGAGTGTTGTTCTCGCGTCGAACGGCACGGGCCAGGGTTGTTTGCTCGTGGAGAAGTTGCGGTGACGGCATTGACTGGGCATAGATCTGCGTGGCCAGTTATCCTGAACATCGTGGATGAGCCATCAGCCCGTTCCTCTCCACGTTCACGACACCGTCATGAACCCTACGCGAACTATGCCGCAGCTGAGCCTGACGCGCGTTGCCAGGCGAGGGCCGACCATATAAAGCCCCGTTATCCTGGTGCATGCCCAACATCACCACGTTCACGTTCTCAACCATTCCCTCAACCAACCTCCTCTCAGCAACCGCAATGCCCTTCCTCAAGAACATAGTGGCCCCTTCCACCAAGGTCGTCGTCGACACAAAACCCTCCAACACCGACCACAAGACGCGCGACGCTGAGCCCAAGGCATCCGTGCCCAAGGTCAAGCGCGCCCCGGTCCTCATCCTAGGCCCCGGCGGGTCTCTCAGCGCCGGCCTTCGATGAACGAGTGCTCGTGAAGTTCCCCAACACACCACTACTATCCTGCATCAGCAGCTCGCACTGACAAGAATGAGCACGGATTAACCCCCGTCAGCTTGCCGGCGCTTAATTGCCGCCAGAATACGCTGCGGCTACGGCATCTCTTTAGCCAAATTACGATGTTAAAGTCGTCACATAACAGTTAAAGTAAAGTCCTATTACATCTTCAATCAATAAAGAAATGACGGCCTATTTAAACACATAAGTGCACCTGCTTTAGCGGGGGAGCTGGAGGCCAATCAACGTGAAGGCAACGCTCTGCACGATGTTGCTGGATGGACTTTTGAGTTGTTTTTGCATGCATGTTATTTAATGTTTTTCTGCTTCACCTTTCTCTAAGCCAAGTCAAAAGGGGAAAAAAAAGTGAAAAGGACGCAGATATACTGCGCGGTAGGTGTTTAAGACAGCTAAGGGTCAACAACGTAGAGTGACAATTAAAAAAATATCTCAAATGTTACATGTCAGAAGTACAGCACCGAACAACAAAGGCTAAACCGCAGCACGGCGCGACGGACGACTAACAAGGATATGATTCACCAAATGGTGATCAGTGCCACCCAATCCTCTTCTTCTCCGACTTCTTCGCGCCGAGGTTCGACCCGTAGTAAGAGCCGCCATCCAACCCGCACTTCTGCCTGCATTCCGCGATGCCCGGTCCCGGGCTGCCCGGCGCCGCGGCCTTCAGCTTGGCAAGCTCCTCGTCGTCCTCAATGCCGAGCGATGCCTTGAGCGAGCCGTCGGGCAGCTTGTAGAACGTCGTCGGGATCGACAACGTGCCCGGGTCCTCGTTGTTGTTGGCCGCGATCGCGACAGCGGGCTTGCACGACATGTTGATCTCAAAGTGGATGGCGCCTTGGGGGATGAAGGTTGACTGGCCCGTGTGGAGCTCGTTCAGGATCACCTTCGCGCCGTTCTCCTCGATGAAGCCGATCTGGACGTCGTCGCCAGAGATGACGTAGATGGCCTCGGATGCGCGCGGGTGAGTGTGGGGCTCGTTGATGCCGCAGGGCTCCAGCTGGATCAGGGTCATGGCGATGCCTTGCTTGGCGAGGGCCGGGAGGCTGCCGACGTTCATGCGCGAGAGCTTGCCCCCCTTACCTTGCTCAACGCTCGTGGGGTTGTTGAGGAGGTCGACGACGTAGTCGGCGGAGTTGAACATGCTGGAGGGAGGACGAGAAGAGGGATGTTTAGCGATGGTGATCATCGTGTGGAAGAACGATTTAGGGAGAGCTCACCTCATCCGCTTGACCTCCGTATCGGCCAAGTTGTAGACTTCCGGGGTCGATGCGGCGAAGGCCGCGGTTGCGAGGGCGAGGATGGTTGTGAAGAGCATGGTTGGAGGTGAGCGAGGGTTGAAGGCCGAGTTCAGGTTGACGGGATGGCCCTGCGCAGACGCGCCATTTAATACCTGCCGCAAGGGCGCAGACGGCTGGTGGGCCCAGGTGGCTCCGCGGCATCCATCGACCCAGTCTCGGTCAAACTTCAGACGCGAAGACACTTTTTCGCAGGTCGAAGCCACCTGAGCGCATGGAGCCGCTTAGTCAAGGGCGCAGCCACAAGTTCTTATTCTACGTACTTCATCATGCACGGCAGTCTTACGCGAATACAATGCATAGTATATTCAATATTAATATCATGATCAAGCCAATACCGCGCCATACTTTCCGGCCCTCTCAATTGCGAGCGCCAGTGTCATCTCCTTCTTCGTCACAAAGCTCGTAGCCCTCCCTTTCGCCCCGTTCCTCGCCGTTCGCCCCACCCTGTGCAGGTACTCCATCACGGTCTGCGGAAAATCGTAGTTGATGACGTGGTCAACCACGGTCGTGTCCAGCCCGCGAGACGCGACGTCCGTCGCTACCAGTACGCGGAGCTCGTCCACGCCTGCACTGATGCCGCGCCTCGGGACGTCGTCATGGACGCCGGAACCCTCCTCCGAAGTCGCGCCGGCCGCGTCACGACCGCTGCCACAGAAGGCCGCAACGTAGCCGTCCCGCTCCTCCTGCCACGTCCTCGCCGTGATGAGCCCCACGCTTGCGATCTTCTTTCCCCGCAGATAATCCGCCAGCCACTCGGCCGTCTCCCTCCTTTTGCAGAACACAATCACCCTCTTGTCCCCCCCCATGCCCGACCGAGACAAAACGTCCATCAGCAGATTGGCCTTCGTGTCGGACCCGGACACACGGACAAAGTGCTGCTTCAGCCCGGCGACGGTGCGGTGCAGCGAAGGCGTCGTGATGCGGATGTGGTCTGGGTTCTCCTGCGAGATGGTCTTGATCATCGACGCCGGGAACGTCGCTGAGCACCAGGTCATGAGCGGTTGCTGCGGCAGCTGCGAGAGCTTGCCCATGAGCCGATCCATCTCGGCTCGGAATGAATCGTCCATGATCGTGTCGGCCTCGTCCACGACGATCTCGCCGATGTTGTCCGGCATAAGCGTGAGCCTCCCATCGCCCTCGAGGAGTCGGACAAGATTGTGCGGGGTTGTGACGACGATATCGACCGGCTGCCATCGGATCCTCTCCTCCATCGCGGCCAAGTCCTTGACGAACGGCTGCAGGCCCAAGACAGTCAGGCGGGCGTGGTGAGCGCAGAGCTTTTTGGCGACGGCCGCGACCTGAGTGATCAGGTCCCGCGTCGGTACGAGGATGACAGCGCGGGGGCGGCGAGGCTTTCGCAGCTTGGACGACGAGAAAGTGGGATGTTGGCGCGACCGGACCGCGAGAGCTGACGCGCCGCCCTCGGTGGGAACCAAGAAACTTTCGGGCTTGACGAAGTGCGAGGTGGCAGAAGCGATCACGGCGTCGATCACCCCGTCCGGGTCGTCACTGGTCAGAATTTCCTCCGCCTCGCGCGCTTCCTGCTCCCTTAGCCGTTGAATCATTGGGATCAGATACGCCAGCGTCTTCCCACTGCCAGTCTCGGCTCCCAGTAGAATCGGCCTCCGCTCCCTCCGCGGGTCCAGCGAGGCCGGGATGCCGAGCGCCTGTGCCGGCGTGGGTTTGCAATCGGGCCCCAGTGCATTCTTAACGGCCTCGAGCACCTCGAGCCGGAGGGGCATCGTCTTGAAGTGCACCTTGGCCACCGTTTTCATCATCTCCTTCTTCGTTGCCGGCGAAACGTCCACGTTGTCCATTGCAAACTTCTCCGCCCGTTCCCTTCGCGACGCCTGGATCGCCGCCGTCTTCTCCTGGCTCTCCGCCAGCTGGCGCGCGGCAACGATGGCGCGACCTCCTGTTGGCACCCTGGCGCCCGTCTCCGCCTTCGCCGTGAAACCGCTCGAGCGTCGACCGCCGGTTGCGGCCCTCGCACCCCTGTCCCGCATGGCCCTCCTGTCCTTCCTCGACACCTTCACCCTCGGTGCCGGGCCGCGCTCAAGCCCCTGGTACCGCGACGGCGGCGATCCCGCTGGAACGTCAAGCGAATCCACTGCCGCTTTCCTTTGCAATCCATTGAAGCGCGACGTCGACACCGGCTGACCCCATCTCGACCGCGACTCTACAGGTGAGCCCATCCGCCCGTTAGCTGGCGCCCTTCCGCCACCGTTCCGCCCCACCGTCTCGTACGGCCCCGCCCCCCCGGCACGCCAGGCCGGCCTGTCGCGTGCCGCGCCACTGCGTGATGCCACCAAGGCTCCCGTACTGTCACCATTATTCTTCCCGTCCCTCCCTGGCGCCCGCGGCCTCATCGGGGACAGCCTCAACCTCGCGGGCAACGCCAACCCTGTTATCCCCTTGCTCGCCTCGGCGATCCACTGCTTCCTCTTCCCAGGCGGCTTGCCCTTTACTCCATTGCCTTTCGCGCCCTTGCCACCGACGCCCTTGCCCTTCAGCTTGTTGTTCCGCGGGTAGCGGGTCTTGAACGTCCAGGAAGAGGATGCGGAAGTCTTGGTGTTGCTGAGGGAGTACGAGGGGGCGGATGCATGGAGGGATCGAGTCGAACTGAGGACGAGAGACCAGGCCGCCGTGGACGGCAGGCGGCAAGTGAGCAGGCCTGCTCGAAGCATCTTTTGCGATGCTGTCAAAATTCGGGAAGTTCCATTTGATTTCCACTCAGTTTTGTCGAACAACAAAATAAATTTTTTTTTTTTTTTGAGGAGAAACCACAACCAACTGCAAATGTACGTTATTATAACAGAATCATCCAAACTCAGGATTGTTATATTTTGGAAGCATCGCACTGAATCGTGTGTTCGTGATCTTTTTCGAACGAAGCAAAGGTAGTGCGTTCTGACGGGTATAACTTAATATTTCCTCCTACATCCGCCTCGATCCCCTCATAAACTCCTTCGGCTGATATGGGGCACTCTCGACCGTCCAGACGGCCGGACCAACGAGTGAACCCTTGCCACGCCGGTCCGGTGTGATAACCACCGTCAAAGCCTGCATCCTCCGTGGTGCGCTGGGCATCGCATCCCGCGATCGAGGTCGGCGTCCTTGCATGGTCAAGAACCCGAGCGAGGCGTCGCGGGACGGGAAGTCGTCGCTGCTGTCGCTGAAAGCCGTAAATGTTGATCTATCGGTGGCCCGTCGCTTCGGGAGGGTGGCCGACGCGCCTGGACGGCGGAAGTCGCCGCCATCGCGCGGCCGGCCGCGGGAATCTGGGGACGAGGAGCGTGGGTATATGAAGTCGTTGACGCGGCGGCGCGACCGGGTATCTGGTAAGGCGGCCCCGTTCTGCAGGGGCGCGCCCGCTGGTTCAATGGCGCGTCGCTCGTCGGCAACTCCGTGAGGTGGTGGCGCATTCGAGGACAGCGCTGGGTGGCGGACGACACTCGCGGCCGGGATGGGTGATGCCATCGCAGGGCGGATGTTGCGCGTATTGATGGTGTACGCGATGGGTGGCGAGATGTGGATGATGACGCCGGGTAAGGGGAGCTGCCCATGCGACGGGTACGCGGCGACATCTTGGGATGTGCTCTGAAGAGGGACATCCGGTTGGGTGGACAGCGATGGGAGCACGCCCTCGTTGCGCTCGAGAGATCGGTGTATCGGTAATAGGAAATTTACAGCGTGTCTGTCGGGGTGCCGGTTGTCCTCACGGTTATCTGGGCTCCGACGCGCTGAGGATAGCGGTCGCGTGCTGACGTTGTCGATGTTGGCGTTCCGTCGTGAAAGAGTCGCGTTCATCTTGAGGTATGCCTCCCGCGGATCTATAGCCGGCAGCGGGCGGTCCTGGCCGGCGATGATATGGCCTGAGTGCGCTACGATGACGCTGTGGCGTGATACGCGATTCCAAGGGGCCGTGCCCTTTGGCCGCAGTGGCCTAGACGGCTTCCCGGAAGAACCCACGGATGGATCGGCGACGCCGGGCCTAAGCTGGGTCGGCAGCATCATAATCACTGTGTCATCTTCCATCACCATGTCAGCGCGTCGGCGCGCAAGTGACTTCGCCGTCGCCGACGACTCTGGGAGCGTCCGGTTAAAGCGCGCCGACGCGGGAATTGGGCTGTCGCCCATCCCCAGGAAGCCGGTCCGTCGCTTCGACGCGCTGCGCGCAAGGGTGAAGTGAGCACTCGTGCCCTTGCCCTGGAGAAATGCGGTTAGCGGGTTGCACGTGGACGAAGAACAGTCAAAGCTGGGCGGACCTTTCTATACCGTAGCCGTAACTTCGTTATGCATACAAGAAATAGGAGACAGAGAGAGGCGAAGAGTGAAAAGCCGGCCAGTCCCCACGAGACGAGATTTACGACGCTTAAGGGCGGTGGAAGCATCAGCAGAGCCGCGAGGGCGGCGGGGTCCGACATCGCTACCGTCAGGTTTACCGTCGAAGCCGCACTGGCGTCCCAAATGACAGCCATGGGTGAAGGCGCCGAACTCATGGGAGGGCAAGCCTGCCGGACGGTGTACACGTTGCCAGATCTCCAGATGGATGGGTGGGGAGAAGCCGTCGACCTCTGACGGAGTGGAGGCGGCGCCGCGTTGGAGATGTACGAGGAAGAGGTATTGTTTTAGCGCGACCTTTCCATATGGTCGAAATAACTCCACCGCCTAAAAATTTTCGAAACAGAAAACGACACACGGCCACACGGCCGAAGCCATTACGAAAACGGCAACAAAGAGAAAGCCGACTCGGAATTCCGAATCCTATAACTGTCATTCTGTGTAAGCTGACATGAGTTAGTAAGAAGAGATAACGAGGCTGGAAAGGCGCGCCGACTCCACGGCACCCCAACACATCTGTACCGATTTGCTGTGTTAAATGTAATTGTATTTATATTCCTAATTTCCGACCGCGTCAAGCCTGCGTCGAAGCTCCTCGTGCTTGTTGTACGTAAGCATGAGCATACTATACTCCACCGCCAAGGCCTCGTTAATCTTTTTCATCTGACTCGAGCTCAGACCAGCACCGACGGGTGACGCCACTGACATCGGCCCAATCGTCTTAAGTTGCGGAGCTATGGGCCGTCGCTCCGCCTCGCGATCGTCAAAATCTCGTACCAGTTGATCCTTCTTGTTGCCAAGCTGTCGCAGCAATAATCGAAAGCATTAGCCGCCGATTAGCATCCAATATCGACATTACCTGCTCCAGCTTGGGGGTATAAAACGTAGTAACCTTCGCCTCTAGGTTTGCTAGCTCCGCGAAATAGTCTTTCTCGGCTTGCGTCAACTCCGAAGTGCTCGAGCCTTCGAGCCGCCGGATCGTCTTCTCGAACCGCTCGTTTAGCTGCGCGCCCTTCCGTTGCACGGTTTGCAACCGCTCTGTCAACGTCTTCTCCTTCGGTCTAATTTCGTCCACCGCGGCGCTGATGCTCTTCATCACGTCGATCTGATTCTCCATGACCTTCACCATCTCCTTCACTCTGCAGTCGAAATAAGCGACAAGCACAAGGCGTAAACAAAGACCAAATAACATAAGGAAAGAAATCATACCGTGTCTTGAGCGCGGCAACGTCCTCCTTAATTGCCGTCATCTCTCCCGAAAAACGCTCATAGTTTGCGGAAAATGCCTTCAGCACGTCCTCGGTGATGAATTCGGGGTACTTCTGCGCTGCACTGGAGCCGACGGACTTTGCCGGCAAGATAAATGGTGTCTGGGAGCTATATCTCCTCACGAGATCGTCGTTGAACGGCTGAAGCTCTCTTAGCGACTTCTGCAGCAGCGACGCGACGGCTTTCGATGGTTGTGATACTTTCGCTGGTTGGGCTTTGGGGGAGGAAGGTTCGATCGCCAAAAGCTTCGGCCTTATTGCGAGGGTGTTTAGGTACAGTTGACCGGTCCCCGTCATAACCACAAAACTGTAATCGAGGCTTAGGTCCGTGATCACGGCGAAGCCAACGACGGGATTCAACGTTCTTTGTGGCCTATAGTTGACATGAAATTAGAAGCCGGCAATTTTTTTTGGGGGGACCGACCCTTCATTCCCACGCTTCGTATTTAACAACCATAATAGCTGACAAAATTTGTGCTTTTGCAAAAGCTCAGCGACGCGTTCGCCGACCGGCTTCGGGCCGGGCCGTAAGAGAAACTCAACCCATGGCCGCACGCTGACGAAGTGTAGGCCGAAAGGGTGAGATGCGTAGAAGGTGTCCGAGTATTTAGGGTCTTGCGAAAGCATAACGGATCCATCTAAATTCAGAGTAAGGCACCGTATGCAAAGACGGTTATTGTAGGCTTACACAAAGATGCATTCGCAGTAACCTCCGTCCCCAATTCGACCCGCTCATAAAGGAAAAGCTGCGGAGTCGAAATTGCTTTCCGCTCCTAGAATTACGCGGCTGTCAATGCTTTATCGCTGCAAAAGATACTACCTCCTCAAAGATGTTCCAAGTTCCTTGAACGCTCTCCGTCTCGATGAGAACGTCTACCTTTCCCGAAGAAAAAGATACAGCGACAAAGATGAGTGATTCACACGATGATACGAGTATGTCGCAAGCATATTCCTCCTTGCTACGGCTGCCCCCACTGTTGACGGCGAACGGCCCTTGCCGCTTAAGCATGAATTTGCTGGCGACGCTAGGATATCCCACGCCTACCAGATCGCTGACCTCTGGAGTAGAAGCATCTGGCTCCGCTGTTGAGAACGGTGACGCCGGAATCGGAATCAAACTATGCTGGCGAGGGGGCGTGACATTGCCGGGGTTCGCAAACGCTGATTTGTTCCGGTTCTTCGCTTCGGCCGACGCGAGTAGCTCGTCGATCCACCGGTTCCTCCAGTAAAAGTTTTGTTCGACGTATTCGTCATTCGGGTCAGAGGTTTTCCAGAGATGATGATTTAGCGATTTCAACTCTTTTAGATGCTTTACACTGACGATGCTGTATAACGCCAGATCAAAACTTCGTACGCAAGCTTGCAAAACGCATACCATCGACTAGGAATAACCGGACAAAGCGCGTAAACGGAACCATTCCTCATGAGGCAATACAAGGTAAATGGACCCCATCCCCGACCAGATCCGAATCCAAAGGACGCGGCCTCAAGCGTTCCTGTATCGGCCTTCGCAAAAGCCATTACTTTCCGCTGAGGTGAGGATATCTGAGCTTGTGCCTCGAAGTCCCTCTCCAGCTGAATCTGCAGCTCCATCTCCAGCTCCTCGACGTCCGGAGTAAACATTCCCGCTCTGTTCATCTTTCTCGGCGATGGTCGATAAGGAGGGGCAGTGACAAAAGAGGTATCCTCGAGGTCTTCGGTAGGAGACAGATCCGAGAATGAATACGTTTGCTCAGGATCGTCAGGGTTGTTTTTGACGTCGTAAATTCTATATCAGTTAATCAGACAAAAAAGGTATTTAAATGAAGATTCATGAGACTACCTCACGACACTATTTGAGGAAAGAACCACGAGGTGCATACGAGATTCACTCGCCGGGTGCCACTTGGCCTCAACTACTCGATTTACGTCGTCTATTGTGTGGTGAAGACTCCCAATTTCGGACGCTCTTAGGGGAGCAAACCTGTTAGTGTCTTCGATCTCAACAATCACAAATCATGCGATACTCACTGAACACTGATCGGCTTCCCCACAGCAGTCCTTAAATGCATGGGCAAGACTACTACCACCACCTTGTGGTCCCCAATAATCGAAAGCATCCCCCCGTTCTTATTAACTTGTATCTGCCGCATCTCAAAATCCAGCGGAATTGTGATGGCAAGATCCTGCGAGCCCGTTTAACGCGCTGCCGGCTGACCATCTATGTTACCTGGTATTTGGCCTTAGCTGCAACTTTCTTTGCAAACGAGGCCAAGTCGATCTCCTTCTCTTCTTCGTCGCGGCCACCAGCCGCAACGCGCTTAGCCCGTTCATCCTCCTCCGCCGCCACCATGAAGCAAGCTTTCCTCCATGCCGTCAAGTTCAAAATCCTTATCCGGCCATGGGGTCCACCCGTCACGCCCGTCCCCACGCTCCCAACCTGCGTCAAAGAAGCTGATGCACCAAAGCTGCCGTCAACGCGGCTCGTCTCGATGTTGTTTAAAGCGAAGATGAGATCGCCGTTCCGGACGCACATGAGTCTATTGTGAGTTGGCGACGGTATTGACCCGCGGTCCTCGGAACCAAGCCCCGCGTTCGCTGACGGATTCCATCGCCCCAGGAGGTCCGGATGGAACGACAACACCTGGCGCCAATCGACGACGGTAGTCGACATGGTGATGGGTGTGCGACAGATTTGACCACGAGCAACGAATATCGGCCGTCAAAGTCCGATACTACAGGTATTCCAGAGTTAAGCCTTGCACACTACGTAGCGAAGATGCGATTTCGCTAACTTGACTCGAATTCCTTTATCTTGCAAGTGATATGAAGATGATACGCACAACGAATACACAGCTAAACTGCAAGGTGGCTTGGCGTTTGTCATGTTTCTGCGCCGGAAAGCCGTCTTCAACGTTGAATGTCACCTCGTTGATCTGGCCCACCTACCCTACGTAAGCGGGTTCTACTATGTCAAGTGGAAGCTCAAAGGAACGGGCCCTCGAGGCGTGACGCAGCGGTGAGGATCGCTTCCTGGCTCCATGGTAACTAATGCACAACTGACAGCGCCACCGTCAAGGATCACACCGTGACGTGGAACACGTCGTTTCCTTTTGAATGCACGATGGCCATTGGCAAGGATCAGATGTTGCTGCCGTGCGACCTGCTGCTTTACATAAAGCAGGTGAGCAGTTTAACGAAGCATCCTTTGAGCTGATCATCAAAGGAAGTGAATGGGGGCAGGAGCTCGGAGGACGTTGGAATGGTTGCGATTAATCTCGCCGAGTTTGCGGATACTAAATCCACGATGAGACGCTTGCTGCTGCAGGACTCGCGGGTGAATTCAGTATTGCGGGTAAGCTCGCACGATCTTGTTTTGCGTGTGCGTGTTAATACCGTTTGTGATCCAGATAAGGATTGACATGAGCTTGACGAAAGGGGACGGGACGTTCACTGTGTAAGTTTACTTGTCCTCTAAAATTTTTTAAGGTTCTTATCAATCATTTCCTACGGATTAGGCCGTCTACGGGCAAAAAGGACATAACGATAGAGGGCATCCGCGACATATTTGCAGATAAACCCGTCGAAGATCGAGCGGACTTAAGTTTGATGAGCTTAACCTCAACAGAAGATGTAAGTGAAATGCATGTTAGGTCCTGGGATTGCAGCTGAAATTTTCGAATAAACAGCAGGATCCGCTTGCGACTCTGCACGTGTCTCCGATTGAAAATGCGCATATTGACGTTGTAGATTACATATTCAACCAAGCGCGGTTGGATTAATTCATCACATTCTGAAATTTCACGCACACACGTTTTTATATCCTGCGAATGCATGCAGCAACTTTCTTCAAGTCATAGCAACATTGTTCAATACATCAGATCGTTAGCTATTTCATCCAAAATGCAGCGAGAGGTGCTCCTGCGGCGGACACGCTGCCGGCGCGTGCGCACAAAGAGCAGCGTTATACTTTAAACCAGTTTGCCGCCAAGCGAGTATAATAACTCAATGCCTTTCAGCTCTTTCACACGCAGTTTAGCTGGTTCTGAGGAACACTGTTACGAGAGGCGCAAACTCGTTAATCTTCTCACCGTATTGGCATAATCGAGCGCATGCGATAGCAGCGTTCTTCTGAACCGAAACCTCGGTTGTCCCACGTAAAATGTCCATCAGCGTGTCAACGATGCCCAACTCGAAAAAGTCCTTTCCGTACTCGGCTGACAAAAGTTACATCAAATACTGCGATCGACTTTTACCTTTGACGCTGCATTCAGCGATACAAAGCGAACAGTTTCCAATGAGATTATACACCGCCTGCGGTTGAACCTCCTTATCGAATGACCCCACCGCCCTCCACGTCGCTGTAAGTATCCGACAGATTGCCGAGAAGCCTCCGTCTGACCGGAATCCCAGGGCGTGATGATACCCGCCTATTTGAAGCCACATTACGAGGATCTTCAACTGGCAGTCGCATTCCCTCACGTCGTCGGAATCGATACGCGCCGCTACCGCTCCTCGTTCAACGCTAAATGCGAACGCAAGAAGCTTCGAGGCCAAATCAAGTTCGTACCAGCAGGGCTTTAGTCCGTTGACCACGTGCTGCGGGCTACATGTGAGAAGCCTCGCGAGACAGAACGTGGCACGCCGGCTCAAAGCAGTCCCAGCGTTGCCTTGAAAGGTGATCTCTCTCGTTATGGTACCGACAATATCATACGTCGTCAGAACGGTTTGATGGAGACCGGGATTTGCCAACAGCAGAGCATTGTGCAATATCGTCAGTATGGACGACGACAAAACAACGTCATGATTTAGAGCACTCCCGTTATCAGCGTTCTTTTTAAATCTGCGAATTTGTAGAGCGCAGAGGCTATTGAAAAGGCCCACGACCACTCCATCGACACAGGCGCCGAGGGCTCTCGTCACCATCGACCTCTCGAGCTCCATGCACTTCATGAGCAGCCAACATGCAAGATCGCCGACGCGCTCCCCACCCGCCTCCTCCAATTTTGATGTAAGAGCGGCCAGGACAGGAAGAAGATCACGCAACTTCAATCCCCAACTCCTGAAAAGCGTCTGCGTCCCAAGCGGTTCATGCCCTAACATCGCTCCAATAAGCCTCATGACGTCCATAGCGACCTCGTGCGAGAACTGAATGCCTTTCAGGTCCCCTCTTAATGAAGCCATCGCGACGCTGCCAAAATTTTTCCACACGCTCGCTAGATCAGACTGCTGGTCGGTCCAAGGTGCCGGGGATACGAGGGCATCAAGGAAGAGCGCCTCAGCGGAACATATCGCCATCATTTTGGAGACGCCCTTAATTACTTCCGGGTCCGTGGTCTCTGACTGGATGACGCAGGCCATAATCAAGTGTATTCGTCTCGATATTGCACGGATGTGTGGCCGCCGGTGTAATGTCGGGTTCGAAAGGAGTGTCAAAAATATCGGCAGAAGGAGTGAGATTGAGAAGGACGTCAGAATGTTTTGATTTAAAATCAGTGAGTATCCATCGAGATATCGAAAGACATCCGGTGCGTTTGGTTGCGACAGAATAAGTAGTATTGATCGAAGAACGTTTGATACCGGATGGTCTTGGGGGAGGCGGCGAGTCATCATCTTCTCGTTGTTGACAGCCGCGATCAAATCGCTGTTCTTCTCCAATAACGCCCGAAGTGTCACGTAAAGTTCAAGTTCCTCAATCTCAGAGTTTGATCTCATCGTTGTATCCTTTTCAAAGTCTGCAGCCTCCTCATTGATTGTACTTTGCGCGCGCTCTATTTCTATGTCGTATAAATAAGTCCCTGCGGTATCGGCAAAATCTTTTCGCAATTTCATCAGCCGACTGAGGTCTTCTTTCGCGCCACTGAAGTTGCAAAGCAATCTCCGAGCTTGAATCCGCCTCCAAAGCGCTTTCGCCAAAACTTCGCTGCCTTATAAATTGTCAGCGTATGCAGCCGAATGTGCGAATGCCTACTAGGGGCCGACTGGGCGTCAAGCAGCTTTAAAGCTTCGGAACAATCTTGTTCAGCACCTTCCCATTTCTCCATACGCAGCCTGACCGTCGCCCGATTCGTAAACAAAGCGGGTTCAGGCTGTATGGGGTTTGGCGGTGGCAGTGAAAGTTTGTCTAGGAATGCAAACGGATCCTCCTGCAATACCCCGTTCGCGCAACGCAGGGCCTGCTGAAGGTCGTTTACAAGCTCCCGCGTCGGTTGAAGGCATGTGGCTATAGCAGCTGCATAGCATTCTTCGGCTTTATCGAGATTTAGTGATTTGAAAGCCGCATTCCCCGCTTCCTTATGCCGATTGCTTTCGCCACGCAATAAATCGTCGGCCGACTTGTACTTCTTCGTTTTAGTGTCTGTCGGCTTCTTCTTCTCGCCAGCTTTCTCAGTGCTGTCCTTTTTCTCCACGTTAGCAGGCGGTACGCTCGCAGACATGGGCGGCGTGCGAGTAGAGACGTCGTCTTCATAATCATCGTCCACGTTAATCTTCTCAAAGCGCGAATAGTCTAAGCTAGTCTTCCGAGCGACATAGCCGTCCTTTTGCACCCTCGCAGAAATCTCCTCTTTATCTGAATGGGCAGCATTCGCAGCCTTCATTGTTTTCTTAAGCGGTTCCGCTGGCGCCGAGGACTCCACTGTCTCCCTGTGCGGTTCCGTAAGCGCCGGCATATTCAGTTCCTCCTCCGGCGGTTCCGCTGGCGCTGGTACCGATGATTCCGCCGTTGCCCCCAGCACTTCGACAGCGTCATTCATTGAAACAACCGCTTCACCATTGCGCTCTGATGACAAATGCTTCGGTTTATATTCCACCTTGTCCATGTTGGGCGGCACGGCTTCCTTTACATCGACTTTCCCGTTTAGAATGTCGTCCATCTGTGCAGCTACGCAAGAACGCCATCAGAGCAAGCAAAGCCGGCGCGCAGAGCTTACTGTACGAATCGACGAAGCTTTCGAACTCCTCGAGCTCTGCTTTCAGATGCGAGAGGTCCATGCTGGGCGATTTTGATGGTCGGTGAAGTGAGCTGTTCAAGCCAAGTGTGTCTTGGAGGATTGTCAAAGCTTGAACTCCGAACCTTTGACCGGCTTGAGCGATGGTGAGTTGGGGACGGAGTCTCTGAATCGAGCACGCTCTAACGCTTACGCTCCCTTCAATCCACTTCTGCACCCTTCCTCCCCGATGCGACTCGGAACTCAAGTCGAAGGGAACTTCCATCAAAGATGCGATTAAGGCTTGGGTAAGGGTTTGCGGGAGTGCTTTTCTACGTCTCGTCGTCACCCCTACTGTCGCTTCGTTACTTCAACACCGTTATTTGTTTGATGATTGCATCTCCATGCACGACTGACGTGAGATTTGACCTGCGCAGGAGGAGAAGACCGGGCAGAACGCTGCGGAGGCCACTCAAGTGAAGATGATATCCCAACAGCCCTTTATTGTCAAGATGGACGCCTCACTCGCACAACTAGCGAAATGCGAGTGAGTGATTTTAATTAGTTCCTCTTGTGTTGTTATGCTACACTTTCTTTCTTGTGTTATTTGTGCCGCTGTTCATGCTATAAGCTTTTGTGTCGATAGTTTTTTCCGCCGCAACTAAACAATGACTTTTAGACAATTGGGGCTATCAACCAACCAAATCGAAAAGATCAGTAATCTCAACGGGCTATGTGAGTAATGCGCTCCTTCCTCAATCGCATGCCGCTGCAAAATATGTCTAACGGGCACCTTTATTGCCGCCTTTCGTCGATATCAGCCTGTTTACGAATTCTCTCCCTGGGCCGAAATAGTATTAAAAAGATCGAGGGGCTTGACGCCGTCAGTGACACGCTCGAGGAGCTATGGGTCTCGTACAACCAGATTGAACGGCTGAACGGAATTGAATGCTGCAAAAAGCTCAAGGTCCTTTACGCCAGCAACAACAAGATTAAGCTCTGGGAAGGAGTTACACCGCTGGTAAGCATCCCCTGAGCTGTCCGAATCGCATCTGGTCCGCGACTAACGAAAAAAAAACTAGCAATCGTTGCCGCTACTTGAGGATCTCCTGCTGGTCGGGAACCCCATCGAGGAGAAATGCACGGCGGACGGGACGTGGACGGCGGAGATCAGCAAGAAGTTTACGAGCTTGAAGAAGCTGGATGGAAAGCCCATCATTAGGGAGGACGAGCTTGGGGGTGGTACGTTCCCGGCCGAACGTTTATTCGCCTACTTTATGCTAATTTGTGTTGTTTCGCAGGTGAGGAGGAGAAGGCGGAGTAGGGCTTGTGGTATAATTTCGTCATACTCTCTGTGCATATTCCGCCTGCTGCAATTAGCATAAATCCACTGGATCAGCCTGCGTTTTGTCGTTTGTTATTCAAGTCAAATGTTAGTGGTTGTGCATGCTGGTGCAGGGATCTTCTCCGCGAACCCCTCGATCGCACGCCTCTCCACCAATGCCATCGAGGCCGCCACCCGGGCTGCCATGACCGTTCTTACCACATCTGATCCATCACCAACGACCGCGGTCGAGGCTGTCACCGCCGCAATCGCCTCCCTCGAGTCCGATCCCCACCCCAACGCAGGTCACGGGTCCAACCTCACCCGCGAAGGGACCGTTGAGTGCGACGCTTCTATCATGGAGGGATCGCGTGGCGCGTTCGGGGCCGTCGGGGCGCTCTCGGGCGTCAGGCATCCCATCATGGCCGCGAAGGCCGTGCTGGAGCGCGAGATGGTTGGAAATATGGATGCGAACTCGTTTGGGTTGGTGCCAATGATGTGCGTGGTCGGCGAAGGCGCCAGGACGTGGTGTCTACGTGCTTCCGAGGCTGGTGGCCTGGGGCTTGATCCCATGGACAATAATGGGATTACGGACCGCTCTAAGCGGAAGTGGGAGCTCGCGACGAATAGGGTGGAGGCGGCCATGAACTCCTTGGGGAAAAGGAAGAAGGAAGAAGATGACCGGCCGCATCAAAATATTGCTGGGAGCTGGGAAAGCGCGCGGAAGGTCCCAGCATCGACTTTTTTGGACGATATTCCCTTGGACACCGTTGGAGCCGTCGTCGTTGATCGACACGGCAATTTAGCGTCAGGAGTGTCCAGCGGGGGAATTCACCTCAAGGTGCCTGATCACTTCTCCGCCTTGTTTCCCCGCTGACTTGCGCTTTTTTCCTGCAACCGACTGCTGCTGCTGTGTTGGCGTAAAGACGCCGGGACGAGTAGGACACGCGGCAGCATTTGGCGCGGGTGTGTGGGCGCAGAACCCTGGCTTTGCGACGTATTTGGACGTTGACGCCTGCGGTGATGACCCGGACACGTCGACTGTTGGCGTCGGCTGCTCCCTCTCCGGCACAGGCGAGCAGATAATGAAGACGCTTTTAGCCCGTGAAATTGCTTTGGCTGTCGCGGCGCCGGACGTCGACCCGAGCGAGGCTCTCCGGAGTGCTATGACCAAATTCGAGAGCCATCCTTTCCTGACGCGCTTTCGGTCGAGGGACGCCGGCGCCGCAGTCGTTAGAGTGACGAGAGAGCTGGGTGGTGGTGGCAACTTAACCCACCGGGATGGGACCGACGTTGCCAACAGATTTAGAACTGAGGTTTGGTTTGCCCACACGACCGAGGCCATGGCTGTGGGATGGTGGGCAGAAGGGGAGAAGAGACCTCGGACCAAGATCTCGAGACGGAGCGACGGAAAGCGTATGGCGGTATGGGGTATGTCCGTGTGATGCCGACTCGACAAGAGATCATGGAACTACTGTATCAGTATTTTTATTAGTACTGAAGAACTCTACGCTTAAGTAGAGATTTGAAAGCGAACGATGCGGTGTAAGGACAAAATGAAAACCCCCAAAACGAACACGACAGAAAAAGTTCCGAGGACATTTGCAAATTAATTAAGCGGGAATTTGAACGACGCCGAGCGGTGTTTGTGGAAGAACATCACGCTAATCTAATCTAAAACGAAGCGGCGCAGGGTTCACAAAAACTCTTATGGTAACCTCATTATACGTCCTCGTAGCCGGTGGCCGATTGCCTGGAATCCGCGGCCCTCTGCGTGGGTGTACAGAGATTAGGCATTATCCGAGAAGGTTCTTAGTCGAGTGCAAACAATCTCACCTTCGAGTTCTTCCCGTTGCCGCTTTGCCCCTTCGACGCCTCGCGGTTGTTATTGGCGAATGCGTGGCTAACGAGAATGGCCTGCGTCATGACGAACACGAATGTGCTCATAGTGATCATGTTCGACTTGCCGGGCACCGTGACGCGGTAGATGGACAGGATCGTGACGATGACCATTAGGACGCCGACGGCGATCAGCTGGAAGAGCTCGCGCTCGGCCAGCTTGCTGTACAGGTCCTTGGCGTTCGTCGAGCGGCCGCCAAGTTTGCTGTATTCCCTTTGGTGCTGGTAGAGCGTGTAGATGTTCAGGGCGCCCATGACGATGCCGACCGCGGTCCAGAAGCTGTACAGGAGGGGCAGGGTAATCGTCGCCCCAGAGGCCGCGTTCCCGCTCCCGATGCAGCTGTCGCCGAAGTAGTAGATCTCGACCATCAGGGCCCAGTAGAGGCCGACGGAGATCACGCCCGTGGCAGCCGTGACAACGTTCGAGTGCTTGAAGGTCGTGGCGCTGATGGCGAGGGCTCTGTACATCATGTACGCGTATTTTGCGCCATCCTTGAGGCTCCAGAAGAAGTCGCCGAGGAACCACAGGGAGAGGCTCGAGCACGGGTTAAGGTAGTCCGCCCAGAATTCCGCGGACCAGGCGAAGGCCGTCGCGAGACATTCGAGGTAGAGCATGACTATGACCAGGTCCTTGAGGCGGAGCTGGACGCGCCAGTGGCCCGTCGCGACGACGATCAGGAGTGTGGTGTAGGACATTGAGTTTGCGGCCGCGTTCAGGCTGTTGAGAAAGGCGGTGGTCGACATCGTGGCGGGTAAGCTTTTCTGTGCAGACGATAGGACGGAGTCGGATGCAGACTAGAGAAGAGCGAACGCGAGGTCGATTAAGAGAGGACTTCACGGGCTGGACATCGGAGGATTGCCGCATGGCCATTGTGTGGCACTGCAGACTTACAGCACGCAGAGCTGCGTGGAAATCCATCACCGGTTTAAGTGTCGTTGCGGTAAATAACTCCAAGGAAACGACTCCGACAAAGCAACCCTCAACATTATCTCACTCTGACTCGGAGGGACGTGCGAGATTTATTGACACAAATCACTCACCAGATCAAAGTCTGACGTTGGGTCTAGACCGAAGACGAGCTCTACCTCTTAGTCTCCGTTGCAGCCTCTTCTCGGTTATCAATCGCCAGGGATGGTCGCAAGGCAGACGATCCGACCTCCCTTGCTGATCATGTTCGCTAGACCGCCGTGCCGCCTGAGCATAACTTATTATCGAGCCCCCCGTCGTATTGCAAGAACGGACATATCAATACACGCCATGACACAGGGTCAGGAG
>JADGJL010000730.1:0-14849 GCA_027600665.1 Irineochytrium annulatum
GGCGTCGGTGGATGATGTGGCGGAGGAGGGCGGTGAGGGTACGACGGAGGCAAAGGGGGCCTCGGAAACTGATGACAGGGCGACGCGTTTCCGCGGATGTAAGGCCGATATTGGGTCGTCCTCGCTTGGCAAGCTTATGCCACCACCTAGTGTCCCAGGTCCACCAAGCCCTCCTGGACCACCGACGCCCGCGAATGCTCCGTATTGATCGAGGAAGACGCGACTTCGCTCCTCTTTCCCGTCTTCGGACATCAGGATCGCGTGCGCGACGAAGCGCGAGACGTCCCCGAGGCTCGCGAGGCTGGTGTCGAGATCACCGTTGGGGAGGAGGACGCCGAGTTGGACCACGAGGGCCGGATCGAGGGGTCGGCGATGATGTCTGTTGAAAACAGTTGGATGTGCGGGTCAAAAAGGGGTGGTAGAAGCAAAAAGGTCAAGGTAAAAATAATCCGTGGAGGAAAGTCGCGCCATGATCCTGAAGCGTAGCGTATGTCGTTCGGTAACGCTGAGGATAAAGCGACGTGCCGACACGGACGCGCGTTATCCCCGGCCATGGGCCTGCCTGCTCCAGCCCCCCCGCTCCTTAAAGGCCACAGAAGGACGACGCTCCGCGACGTTCGAGCTTCTCTCCGCAGCTCCATGGCGACGTTCGAGCGTCTCTCCGCAACTCCAGTTCACCCTTAGCTCTGCATACCTATCGCTCTGGGCAGCTCCGCCAACACCCCATGCCCCCCCAAAGGCTGCTGTTTCCAGCCCGCTCGCCCTACACCGCGCCGGCTGCTGCCTCACGAACAGGCAGTAACGATTCGCGGGCGGCGTCGAGCACGACGCGGGTATGTCGGTTGACGTGGGAGGTGACGGGATCTGTGTACTTGACGACGATGAGACTGAAGGCTTCGGGAGGATGGGGACAAGGTGAGGGGTTGCCGACGCTGGCGTTGCTGCCAGAGATGACGGTAAGGGTGCAGTAGCCACCTCCGCGGGTGCCGGCGTGAGGGTGGATGAGGGCGCCGAGGTGCAGGCGTCCGACGGCGGGAGGGCGGCCTCGGCATCGGGCAGCGGCTGGGGAGGATCGTGTTCAGATTCTGTGGGAGCCATCGTCGTAAAGGGGAGCGATGACGGGCTCGATGGCGACCCTGGGTGCACCACTCTGGTCAACCGTGAACGAACTTTGATTCCAGCGGCATTCGAAGGAGTTCACAGACATCTCATACATTTTTTAGCGTTTTAGACGTCGAAAATGTAAGGATTGTCCAGAGGGATCGGTTGAGCGCCGATGCAGATCGGCGGCGAAAATGAATATGCATCGTATGCTGCAAATCCAACCATATGAGACTGAAAGGCAAGTTTAGCACTCCAACCATATATGAGACTGAAAGGCAAGTTTAGCACTCCAGGTCCGCCCAGCTCCTGCCACCACGGCGCGATCAATATTTGACAAGCGCAAACGGACCTAAAGGGTCTGATCTGGCAGCGGGCAATGCAGCCAGGTTGATGTAAGCATAAATAAAAAAGAGAGCTATCCTCGCTTGACTCGTGTACCTTGGCGACTTTCGCGAACCAATCCAACATTCCAAAGGCCACGACCAACGCGTGATGTTGGATGAGGTAGTGAGACAAGCTCCTGGGCACGGACTTCGTCAAAATACCTTCCACAGCCGGATCGTCAAACACTAGTTTGTTCAGTACACACAACACATGCAGACCCCGGCCCCGTTCCAAGGCGCCCTGTCCTGGGACGAGATTGCGGCCGTCGTGCGGGACGACCGGCCCGATAAGTTCTCCCGCTTCCCGGACGTCCTGGCCGGCTACATCAAGTGGCGCGCCGACATGGACGAGCACTACTGCTCCGCCGCCGATTTCATCAAGATCGAGGTTTTGGCGTACCCCTATGTGGTCGAGTCGGGCCGGAAGAGGGCCACGGGAGGTTTTGATCCGCCGGGACTGAAGGACTTGGTGCTGAGGGAGAACGACTTCCCGTACGCGATGAAGGAGGGGATTAGGCACTTCGTGCTGTGGTATTTGGGAGAAGAGGAACTGTCTAGGGACCAGGTCGCGACAATTCTGGAGAAGAAAATGCCCGATTACGAGTTTATTGTAAGGTGTCTCTGTTTTTTTGTTTGTCCTTTTTTTGAACCAATCCTTTAAAATCGTCGCTGGCAGTATTATATTAATCCGCCACATCGAAAGACAATTCCAGAGGTGACCGGTTTCTTTGTTCTTTTTCACGTTTGCTCAGAGTTACATCTAAACCATCTCTGTTCTGCCCTTCTAACATCATGTAGATCAACCATTATCAAGTGTTCGCGCGTTTAAAACAGTAATTATCAGGCTGTTGCCAATACCTTCTCATTTGCGCATACTTTTATGACCAAAACAATACGTTTGGATATGCTCTTTTGCCGTGTAAGGAACGCCATTGCCTTTACCCGTTACCCGTCATGACCCCTCGCACGACTTGAAGCCGCCGCCGTCGACGACGGATGCTGACGTCATCGACTTGGCGCAAGAGACGGACGAGCTGGTGGTGGCGAAGGAAGAAGACGATGCCGTCGGGCGAGCTCGACGGTGTGGGGGGAACGCAACTTCTCGCGAGCCAACGAGGCACAGCACCGCGGTATAATTCTGTCACTGTCTGCCAGCCGATTCGGTGTTCGTCGACGCGTGCAATCCATCCACACGAAGAAAGAAGAAGCATAGTGGACTGGCAATCGCGTCAAAGACAACCTTTATTAGACTATCAAGCGGATCGAGACAACTTTGAAAGGCGTAAACGGTAGGACCAGGCGGCCCTCGGCGTCCCTCGGCACCTCGGCTCCAATGTCCTCCAGAACGTTGCAAAAAGTTGCATGTTTGATTGAGAATTTGCTATAAAGTCGGTTGGCGTGATTATATTTCACGGTTACAATCTTACCTCGATAGCCGGACGTTGCCCCTACCGCCGTACGCCTCATAAAGACGGATAACGACGTCGGTTCCGCCGCTCTTAGCCCGCGGGTCTTCGGCAATCTTAACCGTGTCCAGGACAACGTTGCGACCGTCCACCTTAAAGAACTCGTGCACGGACGAGCCTGTCGACACCGCCTTCGGGTTGACCAATATAGGCCTGGCATAATGGTCAGCGCCGAAGCATCTTTGTCACATGAAAGACGGGGACCCACGTTACAACTAGCGGGACGTTGAAGTGATAGCCCTGCTTCACAACATCGCTCTCCACGAACGTGCCCGCGTGTGGGTACAGCGCGTATCGGAAGACGTGTGTGCCGATGTCGCAGTGCTGATCCGGTGCCTGATACGGCGTCAAAGAAGTGCACGATGACAATATGAATACCTTCGGCGATCGCAGCAGAGATAATCGCATCGTGTTACCCTTCACCGAGTACCCGTATTTGCTGCGATGCACATTCAGTAGACGGAAGACATTGAAATTTTCAACCTGTCGTTCAGGAGCGCGACACCGTATCCGAACTCGGAGAAGTCCGCAAACTTGTGCCCGCACACTTCGAAACGAGCAAGATCCCTATTACAAGCAAATCAAAAGGCATGGCGGAGCGTATGAATTTCAAGCGACGACAAACCAGCTGTTGTTATAATGCGTCGGCCTCTGAATGAAACCAAACTGCGTCTCGTACGTCGCAAAGTCGCAGTCGATCGCAACAGGGAACTCGACTTTGAGGAACGTCCGGTTCTCGTTCCAATCGACTGTGGTGTGGAAGTCGAGCCTCCGGTCCATGGCCGAGAGGATGATCCGCTGATTGATGGAGCTCGTCTTCGTGATCGGGTGGCGCGCTCGGATAACGACCCGGAGCGGACCGGACTCCTCCACGACGACGTCTCCGAGCACGGCGTCGCGTCCCTTCTCGAGGTGATATACTTCAACATCCCAGGCATCCCTAAACGTATGTTAATAAAGGCAACGAAAGAGGTAATTAACGAACCAAAATAGCGGGATGTCCTCATACAGCTTAAAAACGTTAGCGGCCTGACCTTCAGCGATGATCTGGCATGCGCGTGTTAAAAATGAACGTAACAGCGGAGACAGGTTTTCTACCTCGCGATCCGCTTCCTTGTCGTAGTAAGACAAAATGCGTCCGTTCCCATCCATCTTGACACGGACAAAGGCGTTCTCAATCACAACTCTGCGATCCCCGACCCTCTCAACTGGGAACAAAGCCATGTTAACAGCATCGACAATATTCAATTAAAGACCTTTCACAAATCCATCGTCATCACCGGAGGCGGTATTCACCTCAGTTACTGATCAAAGTGTCAGCGAGTTACGTGGAACATGTCGCGTACCGGTCACGGGAGAGAAAACGGCGGGTTTGTTGCCAATGCCGTACGACTTCACGGACATAGCCGGAACGTTGTCAACTTTGAAATTATTGTCAGCTGAGCACGACTACAGAAACTAACCCAGCACCAAAGCCTTCCCGTCGGCCGACAGTTGATGCCACGAGGCACGCTTGTAAAATTCGACCCCGGCGCGCAGCTGCGAGAGATCGACCTCGACGATCTCGGCCGTACGAGGCCACGAGTTTGTATTGTACACCGCGATTGCTGCCAAGTACATCAATCACCACTAAACTGTCACAGCAGCAAAGTGTAAACCCACCCTGAGCCAAGTCCCCGCCCTTTGCTCCATAATGCCCCCCAATAGACCGTATCGCGTCCGTCCTAAGTCTTGATCCTGACACCTCAACATCCTCATAGAACTTGATCGCGTCCTCATACACCATCCCGATCGAGCTCCCCGGCAGGACATCATGGAATTGATTCAATAGCACGAGCTTCCACAGCCGGTCGAGCTCGGGCTTTGGGTACGTGAATCCGGAGGCAGCGTCAGCGTGGAGGGCCGCTACGGTTGAGAGGAGCTCGACGTCCCGGAGGAGGAACTCAAGCTTGCGGTTGTACTTCTTGATGATACCGTGGGAGGTGTACTACGTTTACTCAGAACAGAAAAGAAACACGTCGTAAACCTCACCGTTCCACGATGCAGCTCGAAATACAGCTCCCCTTTCCAACTAACTAGGTCCCTGCTGGTCTCCTCCAGCTCGCGGAAAAAATCGTTGGGCGACCCGAACTTGATCGTCGCGGGGAGGCCCTCCACATTCTTCATACGATTGATCCTCTCGATCATGGGAATGAGAGGGCCGCCGCCGCCATCGCCATTTCCATACAGGTACAGGGATTTGTTGGAGTACGATTTATCCTTGTTGTTCTTCAGGCTGCAGAAGGCAACGTGAGTCAAAATTCCACCTTGTGAAGCAAGGCGTGTACCATTTGACAACCTCGTCGACAGTCCCTTGCGCGGAGTAGGTATCCGCCGGAGAGAAGTGCGTCAGGACTGAAGTCCCGTCCAACCTAAGTACCAATCGTCAGCGAATAATGACGCTATCGAAAGATACCCTGTCCACATGAACGTCGTATTCGGGAACACGTTGATGTTGTTCCACGAAAGCTTTTGGGTGAAGAAGTACTTCAGGTCTGCAAAGCCGTCAGTTTCTCAAATGGGGCTATCACGAACACCGACCCGCCTCCTTAACAATCTGCGGAAGCTGTGCTGACTGCAGAAAGAGGGTTAATCAGCCATATTCGCACGCATTAGAGCACTCACGTATCCAAACGTATCTGCAGATTTATTAGCAATGCAACCCTTTGGAAGTATCTAACCTGGCAACCAGAATACAGAACACCGGGCGCCAAATCGGCTCTCGAAGTACCGCTGCCTGTTCCTTATTTAGCCGCCACTGCTAACCAAATAAAAACACCAACCCGTAAAGAAACTGTCGGCAAAGTGCTTCGCCCGAGGGTATATTGCAGTCCATCTCCACCCACGTGCCCCCGATCGGCACAAACTGTCCGCTCGCGGCCCGGTTCTATGCCAGCGTTAACGATCCCCCCTGTTCCGAACCCCTCAAACCTTGATCTTCTCAAAGAGGTCCGGATACAGGCCCTCAACCCACTCGAACTGTTGGGCCTGGCTCGCCGCGAACTTGGTGTGCGGGTAGTCGTCCATAAGGCCAATCTGGGTCGCCCAAGAGCGTGCCGACTTACGTTTCGTCTCGTCGAAGGGCCAGAGCCATGCTGGATAACGCGTTTAGGTACTGCTTGAACAGAGATGTTAGACATACCGGTGTCGATGTGGCAGTTTCCTATGGCGGTGATGACGTGGTCAGATGCGCCGGCCTTTTTTCGGGAAGCGAGAAAGTCTTTCGAGATCTTCACGGCGGCGACGACGGAACTGGGTGCATTTAGGTTTACTGTCGAAATGATAAATACGCAAGCAAAACTCACTCTTGATCATTCGGCAAAAAAGTGTTGACGATTTTGTTCCCGGTGTAGATGGCGTCGGCGTTCAGCTGAGACTCTGGTGGCAATTGCTAAGCAAGGAAGATGTAGGTTAGAGGATAATAACAAGGGTCGTGGCTCACCTTGACAAGACCAAGAATGATTTGGTAGTCGTAAAGAAGGTCAAAGGCGGCTTTGTTCGGCACGGCAACCTCGGCAAGCTTCAAAGTATAGCGTCGGTTAGGGTCGGGTGGGTTGATCATTCCTGTCCACGTCTTGTAGTTAGCGCTGCACCTTAGAGCTTCTTTCTAACCATTGCCGTTCCCAAACAGCCCATTGCAAGCGGTCTCAACATAGAAATCGTATTTCTTGCTTGTCGATCAGCCTTACGGAACACTATCTCATCACAAGAGTCACATACCTCCCCGCCCTTTGCCTTCTTCGTCAACGGGTAATCCACATGTCGGTTGCCGTCCGACCCTCCCGTGATGCCTTGGATAACCTCCCCCTCTGTCGACCAAATCATCCCCTCGCATTCCGGGTCAAAGTTAAATATCACTTCATGCCCCGTGAAGGAGTCCGGAATCGTGAGGGAGACCTTGAACCAAAACGTGGCCCAGCCTTATAGTAAGTTCGCGTCAGCACTCCATCAGCGCGTTGCATGAACTACTCACTCGGCCCGAACGACTCCCCGACCTTGGCCGGCTTAAACGTGCCCTTAACGGCCTCTTTGAACGGGCTACCCACCAGCGACTTTAGCACGCAGAAACGCGAAGGAGGAGCTTACATTCGCTTCAGGTCGGGCACGGCAAATACGGACAAATGCACGGCCGACGAGTCCGCCTGGCTCCACAGCGCGGACCACAGGTTCACGTCGGCAAACTGCCCTCTCTCGAGAAACTTGTCGAGCCTCTCGACGGTGATGTTCCGATGCTGCACGAAAGATGGCGGTCAGATGAGCTCATCTGCAAAAGAAGCGGCCTTCGGGGAAGAACGCGGACCCCCGGGTCGCGCACCTTCTGCATGGTGTTCAAGTTCGACGTCGCCGCGGCCTGCATCTCTCAATCGCGCGGTCCGGAGTGGTGCGGCAGATCACGCGAACTGGATCTGTGCTGAGCCCCGCTTTTGACGACCGTGTTAGATCGCGGATGGGCGGCTGTCTCCCCGGCGTCCGTCCCGATATAAAGATCGCGCCCGTCCAGTCCGCTGTGAGAACCGCAAAGGCGTGAGAAAGCCCGGAAATGGCGTCGCTGGTCTGCGTGTTCTGCGGCGGCCCGGAATGCAAAGTGAGTCGAGTCGCTCATTTAGTTAGTGACCAACTTCCTTCACAGTACGAGAACTGGTAAGCGGTTTGAGCAGGCGCGGTTCGCGTCATGTTGCTGATCGTGCCGGGTTCCTGAAGGTACCTGTGGCTCAAGGACCCCGAACATCCGAATGACCTGAACGGCCTGTTTTGCAACGTGAGCCTCTGCTTCTTTTCTCTTGAAAGAAACGATGCTAACGCGCGATTGAACAGTGGTGAGTCTGGCGGGGATGCGTGGGACACGAGATTCGTGGGTTCTGAGACAAGTTCGTGTCTAGGATCACGAGCTACATCCTGGCGACGCAGCGGCCCTCGTCGCGTCTAATGAGGGAGTTCGACCTCGTCAAGGTGTTTCGTGATAAGGGAATCACGGCCATCTTTAACCTGCAGGAGCATGGCGAGCATCAGCTGTGCGGGGACGGGATTCATAAGGAGTCTGGCTTTTCTTATCTGCCGGAGGAGTGGATGAGTCATGGAAGTGAGTTTTGATGATAACACATGACGCATGTTGTATTTATTGAGTGCTCGTTTCCTAGTCTCGCATTATAACTTCGGATGGAGGGACATGGACGTTCCGGATTTTGAGATGGTCGTGAGGATCGTACAAGTTATGGCGCATGAAATAGATGAGGGCGGGAAGGTTCGCACTGCCTTCAAACGCTGTCGCTTAGCCGTTGTAGGTTGCTGTCCACTGCCACGCTGGCCTTGGAAGAACAGGCCTGGCGATCGCCTGCTACCTCGTTTACGGAAAGCGAGTGGCACCTGAAGCAGTAAGCATTTTTTTCGTGATAGAGCATTGAAAGAAGCTTTTAAGGCAATCACCCTAGTCCGGAGCAAACGGCCTCTCTCAATCCAAAACGCCAAGCAGCAAAAGTTCGTCCACCAGTTTAAAGAATATCTCTTCAACCTCACCGCCGTCTTTCCCAACGTCCTACCCACCGGTTCGAAAGCGCCGGACACGTCGAGCATCTCGCACCGCGTCTCGTTTCAGAGTATATTACACAATCAGCATGTTTATTGTCGGGGAGAAGAGCTGAGGAAGCTGCGGCACATACCAAAGGTGGGCTGGTTTCAACGTTGGGGAAAGTTGTTGAACAATCCGAACGCAGTTTGTCTATGTGACGATGAAGCGGTTGAAGGTGCTTTGCAAGCGTGGAGACTGCGAACGGAAGGCCTCCGATCGCTCGACCTCCGACGACAGCACCGAACTCGATGCGTGGCTGAAGAACAACCCACGCGCTGCATCCTTGGTACTGCACCCTTCTATTCTCCTTTGTTCACTCGTCATATATATGCAGGGCAACGCCGATGCGATCTTCCAGCGCATCTCGCAGTTCCAGTACGGCGAGACGCTAGACCGCGAGTGCCACCGCATCATTGTCCAGATCAACGAGGGCGTCTTCGACAACGTCGAGAACGCCGAGAACCTCTTCACCCTGATCGATCTACTGCTTCATTGGCTGTCACTTTTGAAGGAACCTCTACTCCCCGACAAAACCATCGACGCCATCCTCTCGTCGTCAACGGACTACATGACATCCCTCGAACACCTTGACAAATCCCTTTATACGACTATTAATTCCCTCCTCGATATCTTCCGCTCCGTAATTATCCCCTCTACTTCACTCCCCCCGCACGCTCACATACCCCTTCTTCCCCCGTTCGTCTAGGTTCAAACCCAGTCCTACCGCAACGAGGCCATTTATCGCACGGCCCTCCTCCTCACGACCTCCCGCGCGGTAAGCGTCCCGCGGAGTCCACCGCCTCGGACCGACACGCTGAGCGTGGATACGTCGAGGCTGAAGGGCGTGAAGTCGACGGAGAACATGGGGAGAATGGCGGATAGCAATACGGCGCCTGCCGCCGTGACGACGATTAATAGTGCATGCTCGTCGCCGAGACGGGGGACGCATGATTTGGGGATACGGGGAACAGGTGAGGCAGCTTGTTGAAGTAGTATTTTAATAACGAGACGTCTATAGATGGGGTTGAGGGGGACGATCAATTTGACACCCTCGGGTCGACCAGGGTGTGGGACGTTGTGAGGGTTTTGAAGACGCTGATTGATGGGGTAAAGATGGTGGAGGACTTGCGGCCGCTACGCGTGCCGCAGGATTAGCTGGACTCTTTAATTTTTTATTAGGGGATACCATGTGTTTGACGAAGGTCGTTGTGTACATTAGTATAGAAGAGGATGAATAGGAATGAAAGACGCTTGTGCGACTGTATCTTAAGTATGTGGGCTGGCCTGATGCTCGATGAAATTTCTATGGAAGTAAAAAAAAGGAGAAGTGTATCGGGCACACAGATGCCTAAGTGCCTTGGCTTCCCAATAACCCATGGAAAGAAGATGTGGAGAGCCATAAAAGTCAGACCGCGCCGACCTTCATCTTCCCCGCTACCAACCCATGCGCACAACTCGACAACTAAAGAAACCGAAGAAGCAATAGTTTCTACGCTCCTTCAAACTACTTCCACCTCATCTTAACAACAACTCTCATCTTCGCAAACTCCACAACCAAATCTACCTCCTCATCAGAGGAAACCTCTGCTCAGGACCCTCCTCCCGCATTTGCATCCTCCCCAGCGCGCCCTTATCCTGCGGAACGAACCCGAGCGGTTCCCTCCCTGGCTCCGTGATCCACCTGCGCGGCAGCACGAGCTGAGGCATGTCGTCCACGAGCCGGATCTCGGCGCAGCCGCGGAGCTCGGTCGTGGGCGCCCAGTGGACGGAACGGGAGGTTGTGGTGTTGGTGGCGGCGTCGGCGGCGGCGGTGGCAGTGGAGCCGATTTCGGACAGGGCCGCAGGCGCGATGGGATGTGGGGCTGGGGGTTGCGGTGCGGCGGCCGGAGCCGCAGTGGGCTTGGTGGGCGCGGGGGACGCGACACAGCGGGCGTCGACGTCCCGTCCCTGCGCGCCAACCTTCGCATGCATCGCAGTCGCCTCGTCGTCTTCATAGGCCTCGGCCTCCGCCACGGAAGGCCTCCAGCACGAGATCTTGGATGGCACGCCCTTGAACTTGCTGAGCCTAAACAGCGTCTTTGGGTCCTTGTCGACGATCAGTTCGCGCCTCGTCTCGACGTTGGCACCAGCGCCGGTCGCGTTGCTCGTTGCGGCGGTGTGCTTGGCGTTGTTGCTGAGCAACTTCTTCTTGCGTCGGAGCCTCTCCTGCTCGTGGGCTAACTTCTGACGCGTCTTCGCCTCTTGCTCGAGGGCCCATTGACGCTGGTAGACGTCCGTGAGGAGGGCTTTGACGGGGGTTGATGACCTGTGTCGAGCGGCTGTTAGGGCATTTAAATCCGCCGACATAAATGGTTTCTAGCAGAAAAAGCTGAAAGAGCAGCAAAGAACGGTGTAATTTGGTTCGCGCTTAGCGTAGAAGCCGCGGCTGAAGCCCTCTCCGTGGCTGCACCCCGAAGCCTAAAATCTCACCTAGTCGGCTTTCCATACGTAAACCCCCCATCTACATCGCTCGGCAACGGCCCCACGAGGTACTGCCTTCGAACCTCCACGCTCGTGACATCTCCCAACCTCCTGGCAGGCCATTCCAACACCGACGTCGCGTGCTGCTGTTGTCCCGCAGCCAACAGTGCACCGTCCTGATCCAGACCCTGCTTGAGCCAGATGGGGTGTCGCTCGCGGTAGGCGCGCACGTCGCGGGGTTCGTGGGTCGAGTGGATGTTCATGGAAACGTAGTCGAGTGCGGGTCGCTGCGGGGCGTGGGTGGGCGGATGAGGGGAGGGGCAGTGGTGGAGGACTGCGTGTAAGAAAGGGAAGGTTAGCGTTGTGGCGTGTCAAGGTGACCGAGATTGAAGAACGGCGTTAAGTACAAGAAGCGAATACCGCAATAGGACAAATAGGATGCGCTTCGCATGCTGGTAAAAGCCAGAAGACTAGAGCAGGGCCTCGACGCGCTTCGCGCGCCGAAACCCTGCTTTAGGACACCCGCCATCGGCATTCACAACGTGGTCCGACGCTTTAACAACGGACGCCTTCCGTCGCCTCTACAAAGTCTCATTATTACCTTCAGCGGCCGTCTCGTGAGGAACCCGGTCGACACGCTTGCCATAGATATGACTGGGCCCAGGCAAGTCGAACACGGTCGGTCGCGACTTCCCTGTTTTTCATGCTTTACCGTTAACGCGCCAGACACACGTCGTCGTGGTCAAGAACTTGCCTATTGAGTCCTTCAGCAGCAGGCCATTGGTGTGTCCATTCCTCATCGTTGCTGATGTCCTCCGTAGGCGCTCGACCGCGTTTCTCGCCGGGTGGCCCGTTTTCTCCAGGCACAGATCAGCTCCGGGATGGCGACTGCAGGCTCAGGTCGCGCTCGAACGACGGTGACGACGACGGTGAGCCACGCGGGTCGTGAGCCGAGGCAGCTGGTCGCGTCGCGAGCGTGTGGCGTATGCGTGGCAGCGAAGGGAACGGGAGTAGACCCGTAAATCACGCCTGGTCGCTATAACAAGAGTCATCCCTTTAAATCGATTGCCGCCGTGGCATGCGTTAATGTTTGCCGCCCTGGGCCCGGGCCCGTCGAGACCGTCGCGTGTGAGATCGCCACTGACCGACCTACGGAGGTGTCGGCGGAGTGAAAATGCGTGGCGATCTGCACCATCGCCGGCAGCTCGGAGGCGTCGAGATGGACGAGATCCACGGGGGATCGACGAACGGGGACGGGCATTTTAGGATAAAAAGCAGGAAGCTTTTTATTTTACGTCCAGGATAACTCGCGTCCTTTCGTCCGTCCTACCCAGCGCGGCCCAGATCTGAGATGAGGTGGTACCAACCGGTTCTGCTCTCGGATTACGTCGTCAACGCAATACTGCGCTGCTGGTGGACATCACCGAGCTCAGGAGCGCGCTAAGCCCGCGTGGGAGGCCAGGGCGGAGAGCAGCGCACGTTGTCGCGCACAGACCAGCCGCAGTGCCAGGGCCTGCGAATCAAGCACCGCGCTCGCTCGCTCCAGCGCGAGGTCCCCTCGCTGCCCCCGCACACCCTGGCTCTAAACTCTCACCAGCGGCGGCGGCGGCAACCACCACAGCTTCCCGAGAAGCAGAGGGGACCCCAGACTTCTCACCAACGCATTTTCTTCTATCTTAACGAACTATCCGACCACTCGTCGTCTGTCGTCCAAGGCCCCGCACCCCTGCGCCAGGCCTTGCTAGACAGCATCCCCGACCTCCATCCCATCCCATCCCCGACCTCACACCCGTCGACCGGCCGTGCCCCGTCGGGCTCAACGACCGACCGTTGACAGGGATCCCGTCTGCATCGATCCGCCACGCCGACCTCTCAGCGCCGCATCCTCCCCCCCACCCGCGGCGGCGCCATCGCCCCCGATCTGAGATCAGAGGAACCAAGGTGAGCGAGCGGTGAAATAGAAAGTGCTTGACGCCCTTTGGCTTGTGTGGGCTTGTGTTTAATGTAGCTGGCATTATTGGCGAGAATGCATTCCTCGCCAGTTTACTTCTCTTCCGTTCTCATATTTTTGTTTCCATGTTTATCCTTGATTTTTTGCTTGGTCATCTCTTTGTCCTTAAATCTTGCCACTGCATCTGCTGTCCAATGTGCTAATGATTTCTACAAAGAGAGGGCAACATGGTGACCTCACCAGCGGCCTCCATCAAGGAGGAGCCCGAGCTGCTCGTCCCCACACCTCCGACACGACGCCGTCCCGATGCCGACCTCGCCCTCTCCCCGCGTGACACCGACTTCCTCTTCAACCCACCCCGCGCACCAAATGTCTCTCACGACTTCCTCCAACCGTCCATCTCCCACATGCCCCTCGACCCGCATTATCCGAACTCCCCCTACAACCCCTACACCCACCTCATGCCCCCGGGACACCCGTACATGAACCCAGACAGCTCCATGCCGATGATGTACACGACGGGCCCGCCCGTGCACATGTACAGCCCATATGCCGGAGGCCTGCCGCCGGGCCATCCGGCGCACATGAGGAGGGGGATGGGACACCCGGGGATGCCGATGGATGCCAGCCACGCGCTCGAGACGCAGGCGAGGATCATTGAGGCGCAGAGGAGGCAGTTGGCGCATATGCAGGCTATGGCTACTATGCAGCAGATGGGTCAGGTAGGCGAAGTGACTTTCTACCTGGTGTATGTTGGAAAACCGAGAGCTTATTTACTGCGACGGCGCGAAGCGCTTAGTGGCGCGTAAACCTACATCACCGCTGTTTACGTTTCACGAACTCGCGTACTAATCCAGCGTACTCAAAGCCAATGGGACAGATGGACGCCAACGACCCGTCTCTCATGCAAGCCGCGGCAGCCGCTGCGGCTGCGGCTGCTGCGGCGGCGGCGGCCGTTTCGACACCGACAATGTCCGTGGGACCCTCGACGCCCCGCATCTCGACCCCGTCAACAGCCCGCGGCACACCCGTCGCAAATCAACGGAAACGCAAGCTCCCGGAGTGCGACGGCGGCCTCCACACGTCCCACTTCACTATCCCCTCGGCAAACTTGAACCCGGCGCTCAGGCAGTCGGCGTCCCCGATCACGCCAGAGGACGACGCGTTCGATTTGCCGGCGCGTGATGATGAGGATTATCAGGTATATATCGCTTCGAAAACAATATTCCAGACATGTATTTAATACCCTCGTAACAGGATTCACCCGCTACGAAAGCCGTCAAGCTCTCGCACCCAACCACGAAAAAGGCCGCCGCGGCCGCCGCAGCCGCCGCCGCCTCTTCGATCCGCACCCCCGCACCGACCCCGGCGCGCCGACAACGCACTATCCCTGCCACGATCCCCGTAGTCGAGAAGCGCGACGGCGTCGAGTGGATCCGGTTCACGTACTCGATTCGGGGTGTTCAACGAGAGTTCCGCATCAGGACGGACATCGAGCAGCTCGATGTCGACAGCATCCCTGCCGACTTTAGGAGCAGGAACTGCGTCTACCCGAAGGCCGACTGCGAGCGGGTCGACTACACTGGAAACCGGTGGACTTATGAGACGAGCGTTAACTTGCTGGGGTGGAAGCTGGCGTTTTTGAACGAGAGGGAGATCGGGGGACGACGAGGTTTGATTCAACGTGCTGTGGATAGCTTTAGGAACAGGTGCGTCTTCTATGACACATTTTCCTTTGCTACATGTACTGACTTCAGACACAAACAGGTTCCCCGAGCTCCGATCCCGCCGCGTCGTCCGCCAGGAAAAGTTCGTCAACGGGACCCTCCGCCGCCGGAACGACGAGCCGTCCACCACCGCCCCCGCACCCACCCCCGAAC
>JADGJL010000731.1:0-14753 GCA_027600665.1 Irineochytrium annulatum
GAAAGAAAACAACCGGAAAAGGAAAGAGCCAGAGAGCAAAAAAAAGTAAAACACAGTAATGACTCGTTTCAGAAATACTCACGTTTTCTGGTCGTCATCCAACCCCACACTCCCACCCGTCTCCTTCAACGACCGCGCCCCGAAGGTGCCCGACCCCAAAGCGGCGTTCTTCGCCTCCATGGCCGCCGCGAACCCATTCGCGCTCCCATGGGCCGGCATCGAAACAGAGTAGTGGTGCTGAGATGGCGGTGCCGCGCTGCCTGATGGTTTTGGCGAGTTCGCCGGCGGCGCCTGAAGCCGCACGATGGGACCGCTGCCATTCGCGGAGGTGCCGGCGCGAGGTAGGATCTGCTGGGGCTGGTGCTGTTGCTGATGTTGCTGCTGGTATTGCTGCATTTGCGCGGGTTGGAGGTTGTGTGAGCGTGGGGCGGACGCCGCTGGAGTGGGCTGCTGGTGCCGGTGGGAGTGGCCGTGGATTTCTGACGGCGCGGAGCCTGGGTTGAGAACAATTAGCGTCTCGTTGCCAGCCAGTCAGCACATAAGCGAGCCCGTTACCATAGGGAGATCCGCTGAGGCTATGCGCGCTGTGCGGGGTGAAGTCGTCCAAATTGTCGAGATCATGATCAAGCGGGCTCGTGCTCAGCGGGGACAAGACGGACGAAGCCGAGGTTCCCCCAAAGCTTCGGCCATTTACGGATCCCGCCATGCCCATCATCACCTGGTTTGAGTTCTGGTGCTGTTGGTGCTGGTGCTGCTGTTGTTGCTGACCAACAGAGCCAACAAGGCCTACGGTCGCCCCATGCTGTAGCAGCAGGTCCCCAAAGTCCGTGTTGATAGCAAACGGATCTGTGGGGTCAAGATCCAGCTCGGGCTCCTGCTTCACGATCGGCTCACGCGGGTTAAAGGAGAGGAGGGTTGATTCGAGAGTGTTCAGGTTCATGTTGTTAAAGAAAAGGGGTTGTTGCTGCTGAGACTGTTGCTGGTGTTGATGCTGCTGGTGCTGGAACGAGCCATTATGGAAGGGCACCGACTTGCTCAGGTTGTTGAAATCAAAGCCCTCCGTCTCCATGCTCGGGGTCTGCTGCCCATTTGAGGAGTCCATGGCTGCAGCCGTCGTTCAAGCGCTCCTACCTGTTCAATAAGAAAATATTAGTTGCCATTCCAACACCCTCGTCTTCGCATCAACGTTGCATCGCCAGCGCTCCTGTCCCTCCCACGTCTACTGCAACTTCCAGGGCCACCACTTCCGGCATGCCCCACGGGCGCCTTCGCCACCCAGCAAGACCACACCGGCGTTGGTCCACGCTCATGCATCATGCCCACCGGCACCGGACTCGGCCGGCACTCTCCACTGCCGTCCTCTCCGGCCCATCCGTCCGAGCGCCCGAGTCCGAGACCCATCGGCATGCAACCGCCTCCCGCCTCCCGGCACCGCCCCTCAATCGCCGAGGGCACGCACCCGAGGTCGGCAGCCAATGGCGATGCTCAGGCCGGTATCGGGCAGCTCTTTGGGGAGTCTTGTTGATGATGGCGGCTGCGCGGTTCCCACCCAATGGATCAACGTTCTTCCGTGATACGAGAGCTTTGCTCGCGTGACTGGCCTTGATAAGATCGAAGAGCTGTCCCTTCATCAGGCAGGCAGTGGAAGTATATCATCCATAAATCTCGTTTATTGAATAAGAAGAAAAAAGGGAAGGGGCGACAGAGAATGCAAGGTCAAGGCGCTGAAGCGTCCTTCAGGATACGCCACCACGTTCACCTACACAACAAGAAACACCGAACTCCATTAAAAACACGCCTTCCATATTATTGTGCACCTTTCGTGCCTTACAATTAATATATACTCGGTTGGCTACAGACTCGGTGCTGCACATGGGTAGTTTACATAAATACATTTATACCTCCTCCTCCACATCGTCACCCTCCTCCTCCACTATCTCGTAATAATCCCTCCTCTTCTTTGGCGGCTTCGGCCGACCGTCGTGTTGATTGCAGAATGACTGGAAGTCCTCCGTCAACAAGACCCCGTTCGCTGACGCGCAAGACGCGTGATACGCTCGCACGCATTTCCCCTAGAGACAGGGGGTTACAAAAACGCACGGTAAACATCGAAGCATACCTTTTGGCATTGAATGCAAGCACCCGGAACGGGCTTGAGGGCGTTCTGCTTCTTCCCTCTGCGTTCGCTCGGGCGACAAAACAAGCATTTCTGCAGAAACATGTCAAAAACGATCAAATGTGAAGCCGAAGCGACGTACCAATGTCCAACGATCCTTAGGGATGCCGTCTACTCCATGCACGACGTCGTGGCCTTCCGCGTCCGGTACAATGAACGTTTCTAGATTCATTAAAGTAGGAAACACACAGACAAGACGCCAAACCTGGAACATACAACGCACAGAGACGGTGGACACGTTGTCCGGGTATGGTGGTCGGGAGCAGATCCGACTCATCTTGACCCGGACATAGCACGCACTAAAAGCATTCGATGTCAAGGCTTGTCATCAAGCGAAGAACAATACCTTGATGATGATCGGCGCAACTTTCACGGGTGCAGGCTTGGGCGGTGCAGGCTTCGGGGGTGCTTTGGGTTTCGGCGCAGTCGGCATCATCGATTTCATCGACCGTCCGGGACCCATCGGCTTAGGGACTGTCGGGTCGCTCGGCGGCTGCGGTAATATCTCCCCGTTCAACCCGAAAAGCGCCGAGACGTCAAGCCTGACGCTATCGGGCTCGCATTCGCAGAATCGGGCTTGTCTGCCAATTTCAATCCATCTCTCCAGAGCGAAGTTCACCGATTCGGCGCAGTTGAACCCCAGGTTGAAGCCGGCGTGGTATCCCGATGGAAAGGTAATGACGAACTTTGATGATTTAGCGCGTGCGCATCATCGCAACATCTTACCTCGCCGGCGTATTGAATCAAGCGCTGAACAGGGATCGATTGCTTCTGAAGATACATCGGAGATATGAGGTATGACTTGTGGCGTAGAAACTCGGGGCACTTCTCCTCAGAGAAGATAGCTACACGGCGTCAACCTGCGCAAAACAATATCCGAACCCTACATCGTGCCAATCTCTCAAATCTTGTTCGATGCGCCGTGGGAATAACGTACCACTGCTTCGGTGCCTAGTGAAATTAACACAAGTTACCAACGACGGGCGGACTACGTACGCCAAAGTGGATGTAACTTTAAAATCGTTAAAATAAGCATGAAGTATAGTCGCGTCGAAAGAACTTACTTTATCGAATACAAGTCCTATCAGAGGCGCGAAGAAATCAAGTTAATTTTTAACAAATCCGTGGACTCTCGATCATACCATATCCTCCACGTGCCATGCAAATGTCGCTTTCCACATTCCAAAGTAGAGATATGGCCTATAAAGTTTAAACTAAGAAGTAACAAACAAAATAACAAACAAGTTGACTCCTGGCAGGTTCATGTTAATCCGTGTGAGTACATTGTCGAGCTTCGCGACATTCCATGCATTGGGTTTCGATTTGTCAAACAAGCTCCCCAGCAAATCTGCTCCGTACAGTGGAGCCTTCGCGAAATATTATTAAAAAGGCTTCGTCCTTCAAGCTATCGTACCGCGTAAGTCACGTTTCTCCAATAAAAGCGCTCCAACTCTCGACAGTATTCCAACGAGTAACCCGAGGACAGCTTGGTGACGTCAAATGTGATCGGTTCCCCCTCCCAAGCCGTACGTTTACGCTTTCGAGGTGGCGGTTTCGCGCCGTTGACATCGCCGTTCCCGTTGACATGCGCTCCTGATCAGCATCGTTTGTATTGAATCACGTTGAAGAAAGGATGTGTCTTACCATCAGTCGCCATGTTTTCCACAACCTTGCCGTCCGCCACCGGCACCCCATTCGTTGTCTCGCCCACATTCCCGTCCGCATCCACGTATGCTACGTGATCGTTCACAACAGCCGCGTGGGTGTCCGGTGGTTTGTTCTCGATTGAACCCTCGCGGTCCACGTCATCCTTCCTCTTCACTTTCTTCTTCGGCGCGGCGGGCGAGTGGCTTTGGGTCACCCTCCCCTCGTTATCGAAGGTCGGCGGCCGGTGCTGCGACGACTCTGCGAAATCGTGCCACGCTTGAACTGAATGCCGCAGTTGAGAAACTTCCCACAACCGTGGGCGCATGCGCTCACCAGAAAACACCCTCCTCGTCTCCACGTTCAGCTGGCGGTAGGTCCCTGCCGGCAGGTTCCCACCGGTGATGTCCTGTGTGATGGCCTTCTTGATTTGAATCTTTTCTAGTAGTGGCGTAACGTCCGACAGCCTGTCCGTCCACTCCTTTGGGGGGATGATTTTGGCGAGGCCCGCCGACTTGGCGACCGGGTCGATGGAGGAGACGTAGGCGTAGAAGTCGGCGAACTCCTCCATCGTCGGGGTGAACACGGGCACCCCATTCTCCTCGAAGTAGAATGCAGGCTCAGGCGACAACATTGATGCTTGCGACGGAATTTTGACGAACGAGTGCGATTCAACTCCCACATGCGAGCTTACAGATGCTTCTCCTCATATCGACGTTCAATCACGACTGCATTGTTGATAGTTTGTTGCATTTCATGCGGCTTGACCTTTTCTTAGGACACCACACCGACGAATGGGCGACACTATTCATGGGCTCGTTAAGGATTTACGTACATCTGGAGAAGCAGAATAGCAATAAAACAATTGACGCGTGTGAAGTAATGGCGTTTATTGATAGCGAAATGCACGAAGAGAGAGTTTCGAAGAAAAAGATCGAAATGGAAAGGATTGTGAAGTACGCCAGCTTAGGCATGCTTGGCGGCGAGGGCTTGTACATGCTCGATAGCGTGCCTTTGAGCATCTTCCTTCGACATGCCCGCCAGCTTTGTCCACGCGGCATGCTTCATTTTGCCTGTGGGTTAAAGATGGAAATGAGTTATAGGGCCAAAGCAATTTTAGTTAAAAGCTACACTCACCGCCGATGTCGAGCATTCCGGGCTTGGGCTCGTGGCAGTCGCCAATAGAGCCCTGCTTGATGTATGCGTAGCAGGTGATGAGCTCTTCAGTGGAGCACTTGCCGGATTCCTTTAACTCCCTGAGTTTCTTTGCGGCTTCCTGGACAATCAAGAGAAGGTGAGGCCCGAAACGACAGAAGTAACGTGGGGAGACCCTGATGACGCTCACCCTGAAAGCCTCGTTGCCGGTTGCTTGGACCTCCTCCGGAAGAAGTTCGATGCCCATCTGGTGTCCTTTCGGCTGTTGAAAGAAAGGACGGTGGCGAGCTGCGAGTAGATGATGGAGATGATACTGGTTATTGAGCAACCCCCGGTGCTTTATGTGTCGGTTTCTCAGTCAATGAGAGGCGTCGTCGCGGGAAAATGACGTCCGTTAAAGTACGTCGCCGGCGCCGCCGCGGCACACGGAAAGACGGCGGATAACCAAGGCGAACTGACGCCAGCTGTTTGTCTTCTTGCTGTCGTGGCGACGCAAGGAGGCTTCGTGCCTGTTCGGGAACATGAGGCAGGGCATCTCCAATTCCAACACGATCTGTTTTAATTGCCTTTTTTTTTTTTTTTTTTTGTGGGGGTTTTCTTTGGCCTCTCGAACGATGGCATTGCCAAAGAAGAGTCAACGAGAATATGAAGAAGATTAATAAAGATGGTCGCAGTTCCGCTCGGACACGAGAGTACGACCAAAACAGTTCCCTTGATGAGCACCGTGTCGTTGCTCAACGCCTCGAATACCTTGTGCCCTGATCGCTGACGGACAGTCTCGGGATGACTGCTGCCCGCATCGGCAACGATGTCCTCACGCCCGGTGGTCCGAGAACTTCGACCCAACCGCATTCCTTGACAGTTACACCCTCCTCAGCTGCACACTTTGCCTCGAAATCTTCTTCACGGTCTCATCGTCGATCCTGTAGTCGGTCCGGGCAGAACTTCATGCGCATCCCTGTTGTGCCTCAGCAGACGTGCGCACTTTCTCAACCTCGTTACTACACGCCAAGCTCTGACCTCGCGAGCCCATCTTTGCACTCTTAAGAGAGGGATTCTACGGAATAGTGTAAACTTTATCTGTATTGTCTAATTAAATCAGATCTAAAATGGACATCAACTTCTTCAGCGTGGAAACAAGCAACTGGGAAACGAGTATAAACAGAGTGCTAGACAGAAACCACAAAAGAAGAAAAAAGGCGTCATCGAGACAAGCTTCGAAGGTACCATATACACACACATCGCGAGAAAAACTACAGCGAAATCAGCTAAGCACGGCGGTGGGCAGCCTGCTTCTTTTGCTGCTGCAGCTGCCTGTACTCCTGACGCTCAAACTCGCACACATCCAAGCTCAGCCGCATGTAGACGTCGGTGTTGATATTGTGGCAGTCCGGGTACCACAGCATGCCGAGATCGACTTTAGCGCCGGCTCCAGCCTTCCCTTTGAGGACGTTCAATACATTCCCCCACAAGTGCGCCTGGCTGCACACGGCATCGCTCATCGTCGCGTCCCCCCACCTCGCCCACTTGTCGGCGGGTTTGAAGTACTTCTCGGTGTTCCATCCCTTCGCGGGAGCACTGCCCGAGAACCGGAAGTCGCTGGAGCAGTCGCCCGTGTAAGCCACGATCTTGCCGTTGAACTTGACGATCATGGCGACGCCCGCGATGACACCGTAGTCCATGGCCTTCATCGCGATGAGGAGCGACTTCTGACCGCGCGCGATGGGCTGGCTGAAGTAGTTGGGCACCTGCCAATCGAAGCTGTAAGGGCCGTTGGGGAGGGCCTTGGCGGCCTCGTGCGGGGTGGAGCCGGGCATGTAGAGGGTGAAGTTGTTGTCGACGACGGTAAAGACCTCAAGCAGGTGCGGCGGGCTCTTCGCAGGAGGGATGACCAGGCGGACAAAAGTGTTCGTAAACACGTTGTGGCAGCCGCCGGGCCAGGCCATCCCGACCCCCACGGAGGCCGGGACCTTGGCAGCACTCTCAAGCCGGGTGATGACGTCGCCCCACTTGTACGCGTCGTTGCAGGCCGTGCTGACGGCGCCGCTAGCGATGGTTGACCACGTCGAGTCGTCGTAGAGAAGATTCGAGTTCCAGTCGGAGGAGATGACCTTCTGGCTAAACAGGAGCCTGTCGTCCAACGCGTGCGTCGCGGCGTAGACCTTGCCGTCCACGAGCACGACGCCGGCTATGCCCGCAATAACGCCGTAATCGGTCGCATTGATGCCGAGAATCAGGGGCTCGTCGTCGGCGACCGTGTAGGTGAAGTGGTTCGTGAACTGCCAGTTGTAAAGCTGGGGCGGAGGGGCTGTCGCGTCGACCTTGGGGCTGCCGCCATTGAAAGTGAGGACGAAGTCGTTGTCGATGTTAAGGAATATGTCGACCTTGGAGGCCGCGGCGGCAGAGAGAGCCGCGAGGGCGAGGAACGCGTTTGGTAGGATCATTGAAGGAGGCAGAAGGTGATTAAGGAATCCAGCAGAGAAAGGCAGCCCTTTTTGTGAAGTCCGCGACTCGATCGGAGGCGACCAACGGGAACAGGGCTGCACCCTCAGGCATCATCTCTCGATTTTGTTAGTGATCAACACCTCGTCATCTCGCCAACGTACATTTTAAAACAACTCCAGCAATTCCAAATATAGCTCTTTTATCCTGCCGCTTACCTGTGCCCAATAGCCTCTCTTTGCGGTCAGCCCCGGATTTATGGGCGTCCGGGCTAGCAACCAACGGGGCTGTTTGATTAGTAGCTGGTTTCCCTGTTTGCTTGGCGCGGTAGGCGTAGATCCTGGGAAGAAAATATATATAATGAAATAGTCGATATACTTGATGTTACGCAGACACAGAGCGCCACCTCGTGGCTCATAATACCGACGACACTTAATCACCAGGCTCTAACAGGTGTCACCGAGGTCGGACATGCATTTCTTTCACCCTTACAGCACAAGTCGAACTTATAGCACAAGTCGAAAAGTATTTTGTTTATCATCCGAATACTATGAGCACTAGAGGACTCAAAACCAAGGTTAAAAAAGAGCGCAGCGAATTATATTGAAACTAGGCCCGAATCACATTTCCAACACTCGTGCACAGAACAAACAACACGAAGTAAATGAATCAAACATAATAAAACCCCTTAAGCATGCTGAAGATCCCACGACTTTAGCCACTTCCTCGCCCTGATCTGTTCCACATCCTCAAACCCGTTCCCATAGCAAAGCGGCGCGAAGTACACGAAGGCCCATGTGTAAGCCCCCAATAGCGCCACTAAGACCGACACATACACGACCGACGTCCGCCTTCGCATCCACGCCTTGTATGGAATCCTCTCCGCCAACACCACATCCCCGCCCGCAACCTTCACGGGGTCCTCCATCACAACCCGCCCCACGAACTCAATCAGCGCGGTCGCGACGAGCGTCGAGAAGATAAAAGACGGAAGGTAATGATGTAGGAAGAGCATGCGGCCCATGAGGAAGAAAGGCAGCCAATGCAGGGCCCATGCAACTACGAGGAACCCGATCGAGCGGTCCCACCATCTCCGGATAGCCGGCCCGAAGTCGTCGATCCCTCTTCGAAGCAAAATGCGATCCAGGATCCACATTGCCATGTACATCAGGGTGCCGGTGATGGCTGTCCACCAGACAAGTGGGTTGCCGATCAGGTAGATCTGCTTGAGGCCGTCCTTTACCTCCCAGAAGGAGATGCCGCGAATCACGAACGGCCAGGTCGCAGGCGTGGAGGAGTAGGGGTGGGGCGTTGTAAGACCGGCATTATGGGAAATCATTAAGCTTTGAAGCTCAAAGAACTTCGATAGAAAGGGGAGGACGCGCTTAATTTCCTTCTTCGTCTCCTTCGTTTCCCCAATCTCGGTCCCTTGAGATTCACAACGTGCGTTAGTATAACGCCAAAGCCCAGGCTTTTACCGTTAACAATTCTCTCATGAACAACCTCGTCGGCGTAAAAGACGTTTGACGACTCAAGCTGATTCTTGTTCCCGTTGATCTCGGCCTGTCCGAACCCCCAATCCGGCAACAAGTCCTTGTTGACATGGACTGCCACCTTGTGCGGCACGCTCAAAATCCTAAAGTGGTTCCTCCTGCTTCTGATCTTCATACTCGGCTCCCCATCCGTGATTTCGAGCCTCCACAGCGTGTCCACATAGCTGGTTGCGTAGTCATCAGCGTCCGCAGAGATCGTCGTAACCTCCATGTTAGTCGTAGTCAATGGCGAGGCGACGTCATGAGTCCGCAGATATGTCTTTGTGTTAACGTGCATGAGTTGGACGATGTCGTTGTGGCGAACGTAGCGGATGCCCTTTTCGAGCTCCTCGGACGTCAAAGGCTTAATGTCTGCGGCGAAAAGGGATGTGTTGACGGGGACGACTTCCCACATGTTGTTCGGGTCGCGGTGAGGGTAGCTAGTTACTTGCTGGCCCTGGCTCGAAATACGGCCGTCGTCGTAGCGAAGAGGGTAGCGATCGACGTGAGAGTGAAGGTAACCAGAGCTTTCGCGATGTTTGATGGAAATAAGTGACGAATACGGGATCGCTAATAACAGACTTAACAAACTACAGTTTAACATTTAATTCACTTACCCAAGCTGTTCGACGCAACATCGCTGCCCTTTAGCTCCGCCTGGAATGCCGGGCTCATGAAAGCATCACCAGGCCCAGAGAAGGTCAAAATCTCGAAATGAATGTAGAAGAATGACAAGTAGATGGCAATCGGCAGGAAAATCAAGCACAAGGCCCGCGCCGCAAAGTGGCGAATAAACTCGCGCTGAAAACGGTTAACGTTGAAAAAGTACGATTGTAGCTTACGTTCGACACGTTCCTCTGCCAGTCAAGAAGCCTCCACAAGTCCACCAAAACCGCAATACCGACAGAGGCGATCGTGAAGAGGCCCACCATCTTGACCCTGAACGCCATATTAAGCTGCAGCCATAACGTTGCGTCTTACCCAAGTGTGCATGCGAGTGCAACACCAGTCATCGTAAGCCAAAACCACCAGTTGAAGCTGAACGGGCTGATGTACATAATAAGTTCGTGGACGATAGAAAAGTGAAACGCAACAACTAACGTATGTCGCTCCTTGTGAAAACGGATCCAGTTGTAAACCGACCAAACGCCGAACATCATGAGCATACTGTCAAGCAATATCAACCGAGATTGCGAAATCAGGGATATATCTTTCACAACAGTTACATTAGGTTGAGCAACACGAAACCCACCCAAGATCAGCAGGAAGGATCCAAAGAGAGCGCCCCAGATCGAAATTCCAATCTCTTTCAAGATGCAGAACGAAAGCGGCACGACCATCGCGCCGCAGGTGGCCGGGAGGAGGCGGAGGGCTATGTAGGGAACGTGATTCGCAATGTAGTCGTCGCCAATGTTCTCAAACAGAAAATGGCCGTCATAGCCGGCCAGCATGCCGGTGGCCGCAAGCAGTAGCTTTCCAAGAGGAGGATGGACGTCGAAGTAATATTCACGCCGGAGGTAGTAGGAGGCAAATTTCCCAAAATGCACCTCATCGAACCTGATGCCAAGGTGCTTTAGAAGTCGCCGTACCAGGGAATGAACGACAACAAGCTCTCAGGGGAAGAATGCAGCAAATACAAAAGAAAAAATATCGTAGAGCGGAATCAAGGCTCATTCTCAGTTCAGTGCATTCCGCTCCAAAGCCCAAGACCGAAAGCAGTCCAATTAACCCAAATGCCTCTCCCAATGCGCGTAAATGCTTACACGACTTGATTCGGATGATCGATCCTGTATGCCCTTGTCAGGAATGAAGCCAGAGCCACGAAGGCGAGGCAGACGTTCCACATGAGGCTCTCCCGCTTCACTCTGGCCTTGGCCTCAGCGATCAGCTTCAGCTTAAGCTCCGCGCCTTCGGCATCCTTGACCGCGGCCGCCGCGGCCGCAGCCTTCGCCGCCCTCTTCTTCTCCTCGACCGCGGCGGCCGCCGCCGCCGTGGCCGTGATCGCGCGGTCCTCGTCCACGGCGGGGACGTCCGTGGGCTCCTTGGCGCCAGCGACCTTGCGCTTCCGCACTTCCGTCATCTTGAGCAAAGATTTCTCTTTCAAGTCTGTGCTCGTGGAATTTGTTCAATAGTATGAGATCGTGTTCTTTGATAACCTAAGCGTTATCCTTATCCCCTCCTAGCTCCCAGTGAGTTTACATGCAAATAATGAGAACGAGGCAAAGGAAGAATATCAACATAAATGAGGCGACCTGCATGAAAAAGCGTCGTTAATGGACATCGCATCGAAAAAGAAAGAGGGGGAAATGAACTTACAAAGGCGTAAAGCGACGGCACGAAGAACCTGACGACAACAAACCCGATCACGCCGTACCCGAAAACGATCCATCGCAAGGCCCGGCTATTCATCAACCTGACATCGTCGCCCTCCTCAACGGCATAAACAAAATTCGCCAACGCTGGGTGCTGCGAATGATCCTCCTCCCCATTGCCGTTCGAAATGGTGAAAAGAACGGCGTCAGCCATCTCGAGCGCATTCTCCTTGAATATCGCTCGCGTTGACGCCTTCATCAGAAAATCGTCATCCGTCCCGACGAACTCTGCCGTGTAGTACAGGAGGTTCGGCGGGGCCGTCAGTGACTTCGCGGGCGAGGACGACATCGACCCCACTTTGCCTTGGTCCTTCCTGCTCGACCCAAAGACGACCGACATCTCGACATCGCCTAGCAAATCGACTCTCCCTTCCTCCTGCTGGCTCTCCTTCGACGACCTACGCCCGGTCTGCGGCGCCGGCATGAGCACGACCTGCGTCCGATCCCTCACCCAGTCCTCAAGTGCGAGCTTCGTCAGCCCGCTCTGCGTCTCGTTCAGGTACGACGTCGACCGGACCTTCCGCCATGTGGTGCCTGACGTCGGGCTCGCTCCGACCCTCCCCGCGGGGCCGGACTTAAACCCAAGTGACGACTTGACCCTCCTCGCCTGCGGCTTCTTCGCGTTCGGAGAGGTTGAATGCGTAACGACGAACGCGTCGTCCGCAGAGTTCCGTCGCCCCCAGCCCTCCTTCGCGGTCGCGGCCCCGCTCATGTCCAGCATCGATAAGAGCACGTCCTCTGTCTCATCTTCCAGCAGCGCCTCGGGCCTCATGATCAGCCGAAGAGTCTTCCGCTTCGGGGTTGCGCCTTGAATGAACCCAGCCGCAGTGGTGCCATGGCTGACGTACTCGAGGAATCGTTGGATCTTTGCGGACAGCCTAGCGCGGACGGCGGCCCCCATGTTTTCGTCAAGTGAGCCCGTCGGCGAGTGTCGGCGGATAGACGGAGAGTTAAGAAACGTTGGCGTTGGCGGCTGATCAAACAAATCGGATTGCCGTCGTATTAAGGCGGCTTCTAAATCCGGGGAGGTACGCACGGAGCCGCTCGTCTTTGACACGAGAGAAGTAACGGATTTGTGCCGCCGGTCGTTTGTAATGCGCGCGATGTTGACCGAGAGGGCCCGAATCGCTTAAAGGATGCACAGAATTGAAGTGAAATTCGAGGAGATTAAAACTTACCATAGTAATGCACGTCTCCAACAATCACCATGTTATTCAAAGGCTGACTCGAAGATTAATGTGCGACCTGCAATGTCAATACTTACATTCTTCGCCCGCATCCGATGCAGCAGTCCCTCCTCCGGTTGGGTTCTGAAGAGGACCTTGTTGATGTGGTGAGCGGCATAGTACGAGTAGTAGAATCTGAATGACACATTAGCAGTGAATAAAGGAGGGCTCCAAAACGTACCGTGAGGTGTCATCTGGATCCGCAGTCGTCACCCGAGCCAAGATAAAATCTTTTCCAGCATTCGCCGACAACCTGATCATATTCTCAAACGTCTCCAGAGTGAACGGGTCCTCATTCATCGAGTCCAAAACGTCCACAATGGGCCTCCCCTGCTCGTCGTACGTTCCCGAGAAGAGCCCCGGCGCCGGCGGCTTGGGCATCCCATTGTCGTCATCCATCTGCGTGGTAAGCTGCGTCTTCTCATCCACCTCCGCCGCGTCCTCGTCCTCCGGCGTCTCCTTAGGGTCCGGCACGCCCACCAGCCGGATTAGGCGACCCTTTGCTGGCGAGTCGGCCGGCGACCCAGATGACGCGCTTAGGTCCCGAGGGGAGGCCAGCTTGCCGTTCGGGTTCGTGTTGACGGTTGTGAGAATCGAAAGCGTGTGGTGGCCCGCGTTGGCCGCCGCGTTCTTGGCCTCCTCCTCCTCCGCGGCCTTTAAAAACGCGTCGTCGTCGTCATCCTCCGGCCCGGCCGGCAACCGTTGGTACGCTCGATGGCTAACCATAGTGTTGGAGACGGGATGCAGCTAGTTCACGCGTCGAGGACGATAAATCAGTAGGGGGAACGCGTAGCGGCGATCGTTTCAACCCCACCGTGGAAGGTGGAGTCGCGAAGATAGCGAAGTTTCTGTGCGTTATGTCGCCGAGTAACGTTCGTCCTTGATGATGTGATTCGTCGAAGAACAGAAGGCGTCCGTTCTACGCGTGATTGGAGTCCGTGTTGGAGAGAGTATTACGACGCTGGAGCCTTCCAAGCCGCGTCCATCGATATCCACTTTAAAGTCTTGTATGATATAAACCCGTGTTGGACAGCCAGCAATGGCCGGGTTCTGAGAGCCGTCGTGGTGCCGTCCCCCGATATTGGTGATGTTGGTCCCCAGTCGTTGACATCGTCGCGCTGGTCAAAAAAAGATCGAGGTTGTTCCCAGCTGCGGGCTCATTCATCATCAATCCGCGGCAGCTTCCTCTCATCGCTGCATCCGCGGGGCCGAATCTGACGAGCTGTCAACGGTAACGAGGTCCCGTCGACCGGGTCTCGCGGCGCGCGATGGTGAAACTCGACTATGAAGTGTTATCGGAAGCGCCGTCGTTCTCGGACGCTTTGAAGGAACGATGCCTGGATCTAAGGGAGCTGAAGATACCGCGCATCGAGAACCTGGCCATCACGAAGGTGGGTCGCGGCGCCCGACAGTCTTTTGCGCGACCGGGGAATTAAATCACGAGTCTCGCTCAAAAGGACCAACACGACACCATTGACCTCACGGACAACGAGCTTCGGAAGCTGGACAACTTCCCGAAAATGACCCGCCTCTCCACGCTGCTCGTGTCCAACAACCGCATCCACAGGATCGAGCCCGATGTGCCTACGCAGGTGCCGAATCTGACCGCGCTCGTGCTCTCCAATAACCAGCTCGCCGAGCTGGGCGACCTGGAGGTCCTCGGCGGATTCACGAAGCTGTCACATCTTAGCCTCATGGACAACCCAGTCACGTTAAAGAAGCACTACCGAATGTTCTTGATTAACCGGTGTCCGACATTGCGCGTGCTGGATTTTAGAAAGGTTAAAGATAAGGTGAGCTTGTTGTTGCGGCCGGTTTATCTTCAGTTGTCATTTTTTTTGCTGTTCAAATGAATTGGCCCTCTTCTTATTCTTTTTTTCAAGTCCTGATACTGAACGACCCCGCCTTTTCTTCCCTTTCCCTCGGAATCTTTTCTTGTCAATTTTTAGGAACGGCAAGAGGCGAAGGCCCTCTTCAGCGGCGAGTCGGGGACACAGTTGGCGGCCGCTTTGGCGTCGGCGACTTCTTCCGGAGCGGATACGAACCACACGGCGAAGAAGTTGAAGACCAGTCATCAACCGCCAGGACCTACGCCGGAGGAAGCGGCGCGGATTCGGGAGGCGATTAAGGGTGCGACGACGCTCGAGGAGATCGAGCGCCTGAAGCGGCAATTGGAAGGTGGGGCGATCCCGACGGGACCCGGGGG
>JADGJL010000732.1:0-11415 GCA_027600665.1 Irineochytrium annulatum
CCCCCCTTCCCCGTCTGGCATGTGGCTTACACCAACATTCTCCCCCTTTTTTCACACAGATCCTTATTGGCATCATGTTGGGGTTCGGGACGACGTTTGTGTATGTCGGAAATCCGACCAAGTTGACCTGCGTCTTACAGCCGTGGCTGCTGTCGTTTGCGTTCGCGCTCACGAACGGGGCTCTGCTGTCGAAGACTTGGCGAATCTACAGGTGCGCTTAACCCCTCGTGCGATAGCGACACAGGCATGTTCCTAACGTGGCAAATTTAACGATAGGATCTTCGGCAACAACAAGAAGCTCGCCGGCAACTCCCTCACCTTCTTTGCCCTGGCCCGCAACCTCCTCATCCTGGCCCTGGTGGAGGGCGGCGTGCTCGCGGTGTGGACGATCGTTGATCCACCTGTGCCGGCGGGCGTGTTTGAATCAGACTCGGAAGCGTTCCTCAGCTGTTCGTCAACCCGCTTCGGCGGCATCTTCATGGGCATCATGTTCGGCCTAAACGGGCTCCTGCTCCTCGCCGGCACGTGGCTGGCATATCAGACGAGGAACGTTGATGAGGTAAAATAATGTTTCTCCTTCCAGAAGTAACTGCTAACGACCGGAGTAGAAATTCCGGGAGTCTGCGTACGTGGCATTGATCATGTACAACACTTTCATTTGGAGCATCATTGCGGTGCGTATTCAATGCGGACGGCGGGGTTCGACCCACCTGCTGCCATAAGATAGGCCGAACTAAATGAACACCTTTATAGTTCGCTCTGGTTTTCCTCAAGCAGCTCGGCGGCGACGTCCAGTTCATCATCCGCTCCGTCGTCATCTTGATGGTTTGCTTTGGCGCACTGGTCCTCCTGTTCGGACCCAAGTTCAAGAAGTAAGCACCTTTTCCGCTTACTTCCTCGTCGTGTTTTCTCTTTTATTAAAACGATCTCGGCAGCATCTACATGCCCGACGGCGAGCTACAGCGTCTCATGGCCTCCAGCCACTCGGGTCTTAAAACCAAGCAGGCGGGTGGCGCTAGCTCCAACGGTGCGGGCGGCGGCGCGACAAGGGCCATGATGATGGTGAGCCAAGCTTCGACGACCTCCAAGACTATGCCCGTTTACTGCAGGGTCGGCACAAACCAGATGTTCCTCGGCACGTGGATGGGTGGCAGGGTGATGGTGCACGAGGACAAGGAGCAGAGGACGTTGATTATCATCCCGACGAATCCGGAGGTTGGTTCCATCCCTATTCCATGTTTATATAATAGGGATTCTGACTTTAATTCTTCATTCACCCTCCTCCCCGTACTTGCAGCAAAAAGCCAAGGGTCATTGCGTCGGCCTCGTCGACGGCAAATCTCAGTTAATCCGCCGCAGCGCCGGTGACGACTGGGGCGAGGAAGGCGCTGACGGCGCGTCGAGCTCGGCCTCCAAGGGCACCTCCTCGAAATCCGGGCTCGACCATTTCGTCCTGTGCAAGCTGGCAGACCACCAATTCTACGAACTTCAGTTTGATAATCGATCCGACCTCGAGACCTTTGTTTCGATGGTGTTCCCGGCGACGGCTTAGGCGTTGGTTAAAGAGAGAAAAGCGATGATGGGTGGTGCGGCTTTCCGTTTGTTATCTTTTCGCTTCAAAATCGGTAAAAACGTCGAAAGTTTCCCCCGCTAGCTTCCTTTTGCAGTAGTGCGATATGGGGCCATTATTTATGCAGTGAAGATATAAAGACAACATACACGGTTGCACAGGCGTTGAGCGTGAAGGAAGAGCAAGTCACCAGATCTGGTTGACCTTCATTCAGTTCGTGCCATTTTCGCAATTACAGGTCAGACGATCGTCATGTCACCAGCTACAAGACGCTGTCACCCACATGATGGGAAGGACAACCTGGAGAAGATATTTGGCAGCCCAATATATATTTCCTAATAACATGGTTCACCATCTTCCATCTTTCAGGATAAGGCTTCCGTCAGGTCTCTTACACGATAATTGTTCTTCTTAAGCACAAACAATAAAAATACAAGGGAATAGTGAATACGATGCATCAATAGGGTGGGGGAAATGGTGGGGTAGGGGGTTCGGCTAGCCAGTGGGGGCCCGCCCGATGATGAGGTAGAGGTTGAGGTAGAGGATTGAAAGAAAAAAAAATGTTGAAGACCTAGGAAGCATAAAGGGCGTGTGGGCACGAGAAATAGGGGAGAGTCACGCCGTCAGCACACATCAAATCGAGAGGCTGGGCAACTTGTTCGAAACTGAAACAAAATGGGAAATAACCAGCTGAAAAGGAGCAGCAAATCATCACCAAGCCCCTCTCCGCATCCCAAAAAAACTGGAACGGAAGAATGCCCAGAACAAGGAGAACTTAAGCAACCCTCACATCCACCTCAGGCACGGCTGTGAGCGCCGGGTTGGCGTCAACGGCTCGGGTAACGCCGCCCTTCCACCTCGCATCCCTCTCGGCCTCCTGCACGGCCTCGTCCACCGTCTCATAAAACCTCCTTCCGGCCCTCTCGTCCCTCCTCTCCTTCTCCTCTGCCGGGTTACAGCCGGGACCGACATCAACGCCGGCCGCCGTCGCGTCCCCCTCGACGACAGTCCAAAGCACGCGCAGATGGCTAATGCGCACGTGCGCAAAGTAGAACGGCACATCCCTGCCCGCGAACCGGGCGAGGTCCTCGCGCGTGTCGAGCAACGTTTGCAGGCCCGTATAATCGACGTGGTTAACGGACGAGAAGTCAAACACGACCGCCTTGAGCTCGGGAAGCTGCGCGGCCGAGGACCCCTGCTGCTTCCTAACGCGCTCCTCCGTGTCGTCGGACCACGACCGGTCGCCCTTAGACACGGCGGGGCCAGAGTAGCGGTACCGGCCGACGACATGGTCGCGGAAGCGGCGGAGGAGGAAGCCGGCGTTTGGATACGTCATGCTCTCATCGGCCCGGAAGACCAGGATACCCTCGGGGGCCTCCTGAAGCTTTTCGTCGGGCCTAGACCGGACGTAGCCGCCCTCGGCGTCAACCCAGGCGCCCGTGGCGGTAGATCGGACGAGCGTGCGGACCGAGGGGCGGGCGATGCGGATGACGAGGACCAGGAGGGCGAAGGCGACAGAGGCGTAGATGGCGTTCTCGATAGAGGAAAAGAAGGTGACGAGGAGGGCTAGGAGGAAGGCGGCGAAATCGATGAGCTGGGTGTTCCAAAGGCTCTGAACGACGCGCGGGCTGGCGAAGAGTTCCGTGATAGCGCCGATAATGACGGAGGCCAAAACAGCGTTCGGGATAAAGTAAAATGCAGGTGTAAGGGCGTAGATCGAGATGAGGACGATGATGCCGGTGAAGAGGGTCGCGAGGGGCGTCCGGACGCCGGAGGCGGACTTGATGGCGGAGCGAGAGAACGATCCGGTGGCGGGGTAGGCGCCGACGAAGGAGCCGATGAGGTTCGTGAGGCCGATGGCGACGAGCTCCTGGTTGTCGTCGGGCCTGTAGCCATTCAGACGGCCGTAGGACTTGGTGACAGCGACGTGTTCGAGGATGGAAACGATGAGGACGGCGGGGAGGGCGCGGAGCACTGAACCGACATAGTCCGAGGTAAGGTTAGGCTTAGGTATGGACTGGAAGCCGATGGGGACCGTGCCGACGATCGTAATCGCGGGGACAAGGTGGTTGCGAAGCGCGAAGGAGATGGCGGTGAAAAGTATGACAACAATTCCGTTTCGGAGGTAGTTAAGGTAGCGGAGGTAGATGTTGCGCTTGGCGAACGGCTGGGTTGCGTATTTGATGGTGAGAATGATTGCGAGGGAGAGAAGACCTGCGACAAAACCGCGTCAGCACAAATCCTTTCAAACGAGGAAGACATTGACTCACCAAATGCTACGTCGTTCTTCGAGGTGGGTATGTTCGGCAGCGCTTTGAGCCAGTTTCCTAGTACCAAGTACGGCGGCGCGTTCGTATCGATGCCCTTAATGCCAAGGAGAGTAGGCAGCTGTCCAATAATAATCTGCAGACCCGCGCCGGTGGTGAAGCCGGAGATGACAGAGACAGGAACGAAGTCGATGAAGATGCCGAGCCGGACAAGACCGAGGAAGAGCTGAATGAGGCCCGTGAAGAAGCTGAGGGTGAGGGCAAAGACGATCTTGCCGCTGGTTGTATCCGCCGAGTCGTAGGAGGCAATGGTCTGATTTCGTCGCCAAGGTCAGTTTCCGCACGCGCATCTTAAAATCCCCAAACTTTCACTAACCTGGCCGACGAGCAACGAAAGCACCGAGGTGGGACCGATAGTGACATCCTTCGATGTCGCGAAGGGCGAGTAGAGCAACACGCCGACGAAGCTGGTGTACAGACCGTACTGGGCCGGCAAGCCGGCGAGCTTTGTCGAGTACGCGATGGCCTGCGGAATCACGACCAGGCCGACAGTCAAGCCCGCGATCAAGTCGCCAGTGAGCCAGGTGGTGTTGTACCTCGGCAGCCACGACGCGATGGGGAACAGCGACTTCACGTAGAGCGGCGCCTGGGTGGGGATTGAGCGGACCAGGGACCCGGCCGCGCTCTTGAGCTCCTCAAGCTGGGACGGCGGACGATGGACGGGGTGCGAGCGGAGAAGCGAGCCCTGTGAGACAGCTGTCTCCTGCGACATGACCGAATAGGATGCGCTGGCGAAGAGGGGGTCGGCGCCTAGGGTGGAGGTAGAAGGGTGGTTGCCCGCCAGCTTGCGGATCTCGTCGGTCGGGGTCAGCGGCGCCTGCGGCCCGTCGCTCTGGGGAGTGGGGTCGGTGGCGACGATGAAAGGACGGTTCGGGTCGGTCATCGTGGGAGCGGTGGGGCCTGGGGGACAGGGAGACGGTGGAGGAGGTCGTGGGGCGGGGCGCGGCACCCGATTTAACTAAAAGGCATAAGAGATCTGGTAGGCGCGGGAAGATCTAAAAGGCGTGATGCTGGCATGCTGAAAAATGTCGATCAGGCCAATGTCGACATATGGAAGCCCGATGGCGCAATCGATTTCAGACTCCGACGCCTGTTTGTCAGCGTTTCGAAGCACCGGCGGTTTATCCTGGATACATTACATACAACCACCATAATATATTAAATACCATTTAAATACCAAGACTTGCTAAGGGTAAAACCGGAATAATGCGACACTCCCATCTGCCTTCCCCACGGCGATCTGCACTCGCCGGCCCTCGCTGCTGTTGCTACTCTTGACGCCAGAGTTCACCGACATGGAGCGGATCGGGTTCCCCGCGTTGGTGACCGCGCAGATCTCCTTGGAGTAGCAATCCTGCATGCATAAGATTAATACTCCGTGCGCGATTCTAAAAATGATACTACGCACCTGAACCATGATGGTCCCATTCCTAGATGCGCTGATCACCACGCCTGAAGGATCGTTGTACTTTGGTGGCACCTCGTATTTGTCCCGCCCGGCCACATCGGGCACGTAATCGCACCCGACCATCCCGCCCGACTCGGACCGCGGCTCGCAATGCCCGAGGAACCAATGCATCTCCTCCCGCCCGCGGACGGTGTCCGTCTTCTTCCACCCGATCACGCCGTCCCCGTAGGAGAACACTAGGTTCTCGGTCTCCTTGCTCACCGTGGACCTGCACGATGTTGCCCCCGACACCGCCAAGCTCCTCGCCGTCGGGATGCCACCGCCGCCCCCGCTCAGGTTCATCTCGGAGGATGTATACACGTCCCGCATGTCGCCCTGCCTTCCTCCACCACCCGAGAAGATGTTTTCGTTCCCCTGAAAGCCCGACGGCGGCGGCGGCTCCTGGCACCGCCACCACCAACCCTGTCGAGGCGTGCCGTAGACGACCCGCCCGCGGATCTCAATGTGGCACTCCTTCATGATCTCCATATCGTCGCTTGCGAGGAGGCAACGGCCGTCTTTGGACCACTCGAGGGCGAAGCGGGAGAGACGATCCAGGCGGGGCCGGCGCGCGCGGGGGCCAGGCGCGCATGAGTGATCGGAGGCGTTAAAGAAGAGTGGGAAGCTATTTCGGTTTTCAAAAAATTAGAATTTTTGAAGTTCCTTACCTAAAGTTCGGGTCGAGCCGGTAGGGGTTCCCGTCTTCAATATCCCAGAAGATAACCCTGACGACGTCGCGAAGAGCCATGTCTCCCGATCGATCCGCGTCGTCGCCCTCGGTGAGTCCCTTCTTCTTCCGACCCGCACTCTCAGCGACCTTTGCGAGATCCGCCATCCCCGCACTCTCCAGACCCGCCCGCATGCTCGCCTCGAGCGACCACGTCACCTTCGGGTCCTGCACCGTCGACGCCTGCGTCGGGATCGGCTCCTGGCCCGCCACCGCCACGGCCAGCACGCGCCCGTTTGGATGGAGTGCGTACGCGACCACCGACGTGCCGGTGATTGCAAACGGCCAATCGACCACGTACTCAAGCGTCCCGACGCTGTACGCAACCTCGATATCGGTCCAGAACTCCCTCAAGAGCTCGCCGTTCCGGCTCTTGTACAGCCTGACGAGCCCGTTTCGGCACCCGATCACGACCTTGGTATCGTTCCCAGGCAGGAACATGGCCGTCACCACGTCGCTCCGCTGCGTCTCGGGGAGCTCGATCCGGCAACGGACCGTGGCCGTCGCCGTCTCCCACAGCCTCACGAGCGTGTTAGGACGCGGTGTCGTCCCGAGGTGGCCACCGCCGACGGTTAAGATCCACTCGCCCGTATCACTAAAGCGGCACGACGTGACGGGGGTCAACCCGCGGACGTCCGACCCTTGAGCGTCGATCGACCATGCGTGGAGGAGCCCGTCTTGACTGATCGACAGCAGCTGCACCGGTACAGCCGCCGGACAGCCCGGAGGTGCCACCGTGCTCACGCGCGACTTCTTCCGTAAAGATCGTGCGTGCGACTGCGATGACGTCGAGTAGATCCACGTCGCCTCCGAGTCGTCGTCCGCACCCGTGCCCACTACGCTGTCGCGTCCACCGCCGGAAGTACTGCCCTTCCGCCTCCCGGCCGCAGCAATCTTAACGTTCCTCACGGGTTGTGGGAAGGCCGCGATTTGTAACACGGGCGCCGCGTGCGACTCCCGCGTGAACTCGTGCAGCCCCGTCGTCCGGCTCCATCCGCAAACCGCTCCGTTTTGACCGGCCGTCAAAACGTAGTTGCCGTCATAGGTCAGCGCTATCGAGTGCACGTAGTCCTCCACCATGAACAGCAGCACCTGCTGACCCGTTTCGATGTTCCAACCGCGAACCGCGCTGCTCCGTAGCCATTTGAGGTCAAACCCGACGTCAGAAACGTGCTGTGCCTCGGACGCGATGGGGAAAATCGTGTTGCGACGGCCGCCCGGCACGCCCAAGCCGTCGTCAACGTTTAACCCCGCACCCAACCCGGCACCTAATCCACCACCGCCTCCACCGCCTCCACTGCCTCCACCTACGGCCCGATTGCTCTTGTCGACGCGCAGCTGCATCTCGACGCATAGCATCTGAACATCATCCGGCGTCACCGCGCTCGAAACGAACAAATTCGCCCCGTCGGCGCTGAACGCGACGCTCGTCAGCCTATGCCGCCGCAGCCTCTCCTCCTCATTCGACAGGTTCTTGCACAGCAGCGTCTTCCACCGCGCGTTCATCACCGTCACGCTAGCGCTCCCAAACGCGATCATTCCCCCCGGTCCCGTACACCCGGCCACCCTCGTCCACCCACTTGGCCACGCCCGCTTCCGCCGGAAGTTCGTCGGGATGTTCCACGACGGCGCTGCCGCCCCGCCCGCGGACCGCGGCATGCTGAACACGTGAGCGGCGCCATTCCCGTCCGTTAGGTCATCGATCCCGGGAACGGGCACCACCCGGATCATCCGGCACCGGGCCACCTCCCATAGCACGCAGCACAGATCCGTCCCGATGCTGACCACGCGCCGGTTCTCGACCGTTTGGAACTCGGCCGAGACCACCGCAGATCCGATGGCGTGCATGCCGGTCAGCGTCTTGGGCGGTCCAGCGCTTTGAGGGGCTCGCCAGCACCACAGCCGGATGCTCGGCTCGCGCTGTGGGTCGTGCGACGCCGAGACCACGTACTGCGGGGGCCGCTCGTGGCTGAACCCGATGGCCGTGACGCCCGCGCTCTGCGGCGAATGAGCGTGCATCTCCGCCTGGGAGGCGGAGATCTCAGGGGGTGCGGACGCGTCGTTGGCGTGGGTGAAGGCCGCGAGCTCGTCGCCTGTCACGAGGCACCAGACGCGCACGGCGCCATCCGAGGAGCCGGCGGCGAGGTATTTGGCGCAGTCGCTGACGCAGCAACACTGGACGGTGATTTGGCGAAAGGGCACGGGGCCATAGGGCTCCTCATCAGGGCACCAGCCATTTTCATTCCTGGTATCAGCAAAACGTAAGCAAAAGTCCAGGCAGGCGGAGTAGATGGGAGAACCTACACGATGCGGCCGGCGCGGGACTTGAGAATGTCGGGCCAGTACGAGTCGATCGAGGCCGCGATCGGGTCCGCAAAGGAGATGGTGTTGTAGTTTTTGGGCAGGTTTTGGAACTCCTGCAACCACATTCCTGGCGGGCGGACGGAGAGGCCGGACTCGAATTTAGGCGCCCAGCTGCTGCGATGGCGGAGGAAGATGATGAGGTGTCGGAGGAGCAGCTGGAGGTTTGGTGGCATAGGTATCGGCATGCGCTGGCCCTCTTGGAGAAGGTAGACGGCCTCAGATATAGTTAGGTCGATGCCCTGTAAATTTCATTAGCAATACATTCAAGGGAGCCAATTAGACAAACCTGGGTCTCTAGCAGTCCCTCCAAAAACATGTAATCATGGAACAATTCCACCAACGTGCCCCACTTCTGCGCCAGCAGCAGCATCCTCGGCAGCTCCCTGATCTTCCGAGTGTTGTACGCTTTTTCCATGGCCGTCAGACACGTGTACTGCTCCGGCAGGTATGCGTGGGGGTGTAAGGTCATCTTCCACTGCATCCCGTTCGGGAGCGCGCACCGCACGGTTACGGCCGCCGCGGCTACCTTATGGCTCACATTTGAAATCGCTCCGACCTCTGCGCCGCCATCCGACCGGTCCCTCCAAAACCCGCTGAAGTAGTTTGCGATATCATTCTTTACCGCCTCCACCGCCACCATGTCCCCCAGGTATCGCTTCATCGCAGCGTCGCGCACGCTCTCATGCGACCACCGGAGTAGCATCGGCCCACGCCCACCCGTGCCACCGCCGGCCACACGCACACACAATGGGTATTCCTTCGTCAACGCCCGCAAGAGAGCCACGACCACGACCGCACTTACACGCGGCAGCGGCCTGAAGTCCCCGCGCATTGCCATCGCACTGGCAGCCATCACCTGCGCGCACGCCGATTCGGTTACCACCTCCCGATCGATGCTTAACAGGTCCTCCAGCTCCGCCTCCGCGCACCCGTCCCGCACCAGACACAACACCCTCGCCGCACGGTTCACGACCGCCAACCCGTGCGCCCGCTCCACGGCCGAAAGGATGTGGTCCACAACTTTCGTCACGGGACCCACGGGCGCCGCGCGAAGGTCCCACGACCGCGTCGCGAGCGCCAGGCTGCAGTGTAATCGCATCAACCACGGTGTCACGCACGTAGGCTGCGACGACGCCGACGAGGAGGAGGCCACGCGCGCCGACCCCGGTATCGGTACGCCCGCGTGCGTCTGAGGGGTCGTGACGGCGGCCACGATCGATCGCCGCTGCGACGGCGTGAGTGTCCGCCCCTTAGCGCGCATCCACCGCAAAAGGGCGAGCTGACACGCGATCACGTCAAGGTGCTCGGTGGGGACGGTGAACTCCTGGTAGAGCTTCATGTTCTGCTCGGCCATGCGCGCGACGGTCGCGTCCAGGCGCCAGGAGCAGGACTCCCACAGCCCTGGGCAGGCGTCGTCGGCTAGCGTGGCGGCTATATATGCGTTCGGCGGCATGGTTTCGATGGGGAGCCAGGACATGCGAGGAGGGCGCGGAGAGCTTGAGAGGGAGTCGTCGGGGGAGAGTTTATCGAGCCCGAGGATAACGACCACGATGGGCCTGCGGGCGGTCGCTGTCGCTAGGGCGGCCTGAAGCGCTGATTGAAGTCCGGTGGCGTCGAGACGGAGGTAGTCGGGTTCAAACATCGGGCTGGAGTTCTCGATGCGGATGTAGTCGCCTAGATTTAACGACGACCCTTTGCGGTCGAGGTAGGAAGCCTGGGCGTTCGCGCGCCGGATCTGCCGGCAGATCGACGTCACGAGGCCGTTGGGTGTTGAGCTGTCGCGAGTTAGGCCAACAAAGCGAACAATGATGAGCGAGTTTGACGGGGCTTTCGACGGTTGCGCGGGTGTAGACTGGCTGGAGGAGCTCTCTACAAGGTAACGCTTGAGCGCGTGACACATGAGGTAAGTCTTGCCCGTCCCGCGCGGGCCGTGGATGAAAAGTGGCGGGACGCCGTAGCGGTAGCGAGTGTGAAGGAAGCTGACGACCTTATGGACGGTGCGGTGACGGCCGATATAACCTTTATAGTTCTCCCTGAAGTAGCGCGTATGATGAAGAACCTCCTCTAGCACTGGGTCGTAATTGATGCGCTCGTCAATCTTTTCTAAAGCCTGCTCCATGATCAGGCAGATCTGGTTCGATAGCTTTGCGGCGTATTGTTGGACGGTGATATCCTCGCGATCTAAGCCGATGCCGGGTGTCCATTGAACCTACGCGACAATCCGTCAAATTTTTCTTCACAATTGATAAAGCAGTCGCATAAAGTCTTACCCGCTCTGTTATTGTTCTAGCGGTCGGAACAAGGTCCATCAGCTTTGTCTGCAGCTCCTGTAGTTCCTCCTGGGCAACGGCGTCTGGATGATCCCCGTCCCAGTCAATAGCATGACCATCTGCATTCTTGTCTTCACCAAGTATACCAATCTCTTGACGGCAAATTAAAATTGCGTTCTCCGTCGGCGAACATATCGACCGCATCATCTCCTCTTCCAGAAACCTTCGCGTCAGTTTTTCCAGCACGTCGATGTCGACGTCCTCGATCTCGGTGACAACATCCGGCTTATCCAAATCCCTCATAATCTGAAAAGCAGCTTTTTTGAGGGATCCCAGAAGAAGTTCGTTTTGCTCGCTGAAAGCAAAAGTTTAGCCCACGAAAGCCGAAGTGCCCAAAGAATAATTTACCTCCAAATGGCGTTCGCCGCATAGATGGAAGTTGGGTCGGTGGAGTAGAGGAAATCCGGAATGAGGGCTGAAATGGGCTGCACAACATATTGTGCGGGCACCGCGTTTGAATCCAAACGGTACCACCGCTCAAGCAGCGATGCCGCACCCTCGTACTGCGACGTATCGCAAAACATGGCCAGCAGGGTATCGTGGAGCTTCCCTGTCAGCTCGGTCGGCAAACCACCGCAACCTCCGAGTCTCGAGCCAAGTAACGCGATAACGTTGATGTACAGATCGCTCTGTAATAAAACAAAAAAAAA
>JADGJL010000733.1:0-14705 GCA_027600665.1 Irineochytrium annulatum
ATTATTCAGCACTTACACAAACAGCTCATCCGCATCCTCATTCCCCTTCTCCCTGTTCTCCTTGTCCTCATCGTCGTTGCTATCAACAGCATCCGTTTTATCGAAGCCATGCTGACGCCGCAAGCCCACCGGCCGCATCCCTCCAGCTGCAACCGTCGCCCGTGAAGCTGCTTGCTGAGCAACTCCGCCTCCCCCAGCATCGTCACCGACCCGCTCTCCGTATCCTGGTGGCGGCGGAGCCTCAGACCCCGTAGCGGTGTGACCGGAGAAAAGAAAGTATGAGTCCTCCCAGTTGGGGAAGGGGGCATGGCGGAGTGGGATGAGGGGGCCCTTGGCCGCAACCAGCGCTTCCCACACGTGCGGAGGGGCGTCAATGCAGCCGTTCTTGACCCCTAGGCCGCTCGAGTTGCGAAGGGCCGCCTCAACCTTCGCAAACTCCCTTTTAAGCTGGAAGAAAAGTTAGCAGACCTCTACGGCGTGCTAAGCAGGCTACAGAGGCTTCCATACCTGATTCAGCTTGTCCGAGCATTGGCTGCCGTCCAGGTTGTCGCCAAACTTCTCGTTGAGCTTGGCTGCAAACGTGTCGGCAACGCCTTTCTTGAACTGGCCATTGCTTGTGCGCAGGCCCTGGTGAACGGCCTTCACGTAGCGCTTGAGGAGGAAGGTGATCCGAGGGGCATCCCAGCTGGCCCGCGGCTTGCGGGTGTTGGTGGTCTTGGGCATTCGAACACCTATGAGAAAGACGGGACGATCTTGGCGTTTTTGCAATTCGGCGTTTTGACAGCCACATTGCTCATTCCGAAAGGCCCGTTAGGATTTCGGCGTTTGAAATGCAAAAGGCCCACATTTGAAACACCCGTTTATTTTGGCTTGGTCAACCTAACGCACCCTAAGTTGTAAAATTTAAATGCCTCATTTAAGGCGGCGAGAGTAAAAATGTTTTGATCGAGGGTAGGATTGCGTTCAGGGTGTGGGACTTGAGCAAACTTAAAAGTGTTGAAGATGACACCCAACGTTCAAATAATCCTGCGTCGGTAGTTCCTGGCAAGGCCGTATTTTCCGGGGTTAAGGACCGTTTCATACCAAAAAAAGACGGAAAGCCCATTTTTGAGGGAGTTCCTAACTTCTACAATGGCTCAGAGCCACAATTAGGTATGGCGTCACCATGTTGGTAGATATCTGATGGTGATAGATGTTCGCCCGAATAAAATGAAGGAATACTCTGGCAAGGATTCGGCCTGTATCAACGGAGGCGAAAAGGGTACATGAGTGTTATAGCCCAGGTACAATTGGGCTCCCTCTCCCACGCTTCCTTCTTACGCGCATGTGCAGGTCCACGGTTTGAGCTCAAGCACAAACAGCACAGCCTTGGTTTATCTTGACCACCCTGAGCGTACAAACTCTTGCTTTTACCACCACGCACCAATCAAAATTGGAAAAGCGGATGTGAGCGACCTCTACGTCGAGTTCTTGGACATGGTCTCCGAATTTAAGGACCGGGTGATGGCTAACCACCCCATGCTGATTCCTTCCAAGAAAGTACATCGTGATCGAATACAGGTTGATGTTTGTGGTATGTTGTCTACTTACCTTCACTAGCAGGACGTGCCGGAGATGGAATTGCTGAGTGTTGCTGCGATGAGGAGGAGGTTAGTTGTGGCAGAGGCCAAGCAAATGGTTTTCATGCGGGAAAAGCTAGAAAGGCCCAATAAAGAGAACGCAGAGAATGAGCGCAACCTCAAGCGGAAAGTCACTGAGGAGGAGCTTGGAATGGAGTTGGACGCAAGCAGCGATTTAGAGTTACTAAGAACGAGGACGAGGACCAAGAGGATGCGACAGAGGATGAGATGAACGCGGATATCAGGTAAAAACCGTCGTTTCGCTATATGATCAAGTCCGTTTAGCGGGCTTGGTCGTTGGCCGTGAGATTGCTCTTCGGATTCGTAGCGAAGGAGGTGTATCGTTTGCTCAAAAAATGAACTTGAGATGTGCAACTGAAATCAATTGTTGATTGTGCGCATTCCTCCGCCTGATTGGACGTTCTGAGGCAAACGAAATGATTGGTGCGGATTTTGACATGCGCCCAATATTCTGACTGATCCTATGCTATGCGTCTCAATTCCAGAATGAGACGTGGCATTCTATAGTACTCTTGCACAGTACTATCGGTTCATGAAATGTCATAAAAGACGGCATCCGTAGTCCAGTCTAATCACTGAATAGAGCGTGGGATCGACACATGTTTACACCTTATCTCGCCTCCTTGAGTAATCTTCATAACTTGGCCAATGTCGATAAGAGTAGCTAGTCCCTTAATTATTAGCAATCAAGTAGATCTTCGGAGGATCCCGTGGATTTCACCAACTGTATAGGCGGGTCCTTTGCTCGCGTCGGACAACGCTCGCTGAGTCTCCCTACTTCCGCTATACTGAATATTCCACCAATATCCCATTGGTGTTGCTCTTTCCCCAGGAAGGAGCGTGTTTCTATCAGATGGGAACATTTAGGACTTAGCGCCGCATCACCTCTTAGTGATTATGGCATATCTAACCTATATGTATACTAACATATATGTGATATTGCGTTCCGCCTGACAAAGGCTCATAGTTGACTCCACTGATGCGCAGTACTTTAAACTTCTTACTGGGCTTGTCGGAGGCTTTTCTCGTCTCATGATGTAGGTGAGGGTGCCGTCCAAAATTTGTCGCGGTTCTCAACAGCAACTGGCTCCCTTCCTTCCAGGACGAGTACGTGCGTTAACGCTGTTGATGTGTTGAATGCAACAATCCAACGTGGTGTATGAGCTGTTGAGCTGACGCAAGCAAAGTTTCAATATTCAAGAAAAGCTTGCTGCTTGTAGGAACTTTCATGACAACCGGCTTTACCCGTTTGGGTATTGCGGAATTTCAACACTTCCTGCCCGATTTGTTATTTGCTGAGGAATAATTGAAATACCCGATGCTGGGTGACATATGAGGTGGCGTTCAACGTTGGTAACTTTCCGATATGGACGAGCCGACAACGTCAGCAGCAAATACGTCGCTATGAGTCTCCGGCGTGCGTATGACACCACAAAACAGAAACGGAAATGAACGTAATCGCTATATACTAATGACCTTCATCCCATCGATCATAATGCCTCCCTCAAAGTCGAACTGCGGTGGACCACTCTCCCGCCTCCCACCCACACTACCACCACCTCCACCGGCGCTCTCCGCCGCTGTCTCCGCGCGCTTCTTCGCGAGCGCGTTCGTTTTTTGCGACAGCTTCTTCGCGTCCTTGGCCCTCTTCTTCTCCCCCTTCCTCATCTTCTTCATCACTTTCTTCGGAGACCGCGCGCCGCTGCTGCCACTTCTCCTTCCGCCACCATCGCCGTCATCGCCGCCGCTTCCAGCCTCGTCCTGCTCGCCGGGCGCCGCAGGCGTTGTCGGGGCCGGCGAGTCTGGACCTGGAGTATCTCCCGCGTCTTCCCATCCTTCGCGGTCCGCACACACCTCCACACCCTTCGGCTCGGTATCCTCCGCCCTGCGTGTCCTTTTGCTAGCGTCTTCCATTTCCACGTCGTCCGCTTCGTCGCCAGGGTTCGCTATTGAAGTCCGCTCTATCTTTACGCCTGGCGCCTCCATCGCTACTGCACCCCTTCCAACCGCAATTGCGGACTCATCATCCAACCGTAAATCACAGATTTTCTCTACTGCAGCAGGCCGTTGCACAGCGTTCTCAGTGGCATCAAGACGGACCGTCGCGTCCACACCGTCCTCCGCCATCGCAGCACCCAAGACACCCACTTCAGTCGCCTCCGTCCTCATGTCCTGTTTCCCCTTTTTTTTGCCATCTGCTTCCACCGGTGGATCGCCGTCAACCACCACCGCATCACCAACCCTCGCCGCCTCCACCATCGCCTCCTCTACCTCCCTCTTATCCCGCTCCTCACACAACACCTCCATCACCTTGTTTATCTCCCCTAAATTATCCCTCAACATACCCCTTATCCTCGCCAGATCCTCACATCCCGTCCCTTTCATAATAGTCCGCTCCATCCTTGTCACGGGACCGTCCGGGTCGCGCTCGGGTGGCGGCTTAGCGTCCTTGTTCGTGCGGATCCGGATGACAGGAGCGCCCTTAGACTCGGACGCGGTTGCGGCGGCCTGGGCCTTAGCGCGCGTCATGCGCACGCCGGTCGGGTTACGGTCAAGAGCGTCGTCGATGGAGCGGACGGAGCTATAGTGCTCGAAGGAGTGGTAGATGATGTGAATCATACGAGGGGATGGTAAGGACGCGGCACCGTTCGACGTGGAACAAGTTGTTGGGTCTGCTTCAAACGAGGAACTGGCGCCGTCGCCTACAAAGTCGGAGCCTTTGATGACCCAGGGAGGTTGGCCGAGTTGGTGGATGCAGATGTCCAGGCGGTGGAGGCGGGCGCAGGCAACGAGCTCCATGTTCTCGCCGTAGATGCCGTCCTTCCGCATGCGGGTCAGATGCTGATCTAAGTACACAGTCAGAATCACAACCATGCGAAGGTCAAGAGTCAACATACCATAAGTCTCGTCCACTACGAAAACCTCGTAGAGGTTGCGGTACTTGTGCAGGTGATCGCAAACCGCCGCTCGATATTTTGGATGGTTGGCTGTTGTGCAAGTATGATCAGAATTTCACAATGTCGTCGAGAATATGCTGTAAGTATCCCTCACCTGGATTCCCATCGATTTGATCAGCCAGCGCCCGGAAGAGGCAGTTCCCGTCACCTACACACAGCGTCCATCAGCACCCACGATACTTCCACCTCCCTGCATCATGCAAGTTGCGGGATGGTAGTACCCGTCATGTCCTTCATCCGGAGCCCAAGGCACTCGAGCTGGTACGTCATTTTCTTCGCGGCCTCGTCATCCCAGTCATCTAGGTTTCCGAGGACGTGGTTAGCCACGGGTCGACGCGAAGCGGAGGGATAGCGGTTTCTCGTGAACTCACCGGCCGCGTGCGTTTTCCCTCTGCCCTTCCGCTTCGAGGACCTCGTCGTCACGCTCGGCGTCGGACTGGATGCGGAGGGCGCCGCGGCCTGCGCGGGGCCACCTTTCCCTTTCCCGCTGCCACGGCCCTTCTTGCCCTTGGCCATCTTTGACAGACATACCCTTTTAACAAAAAGCTTTCATTCTCTCCAGAACGTGTCTTCTGCTGCGAGTATTATTGATAAAAACCCTGAAATGTCCATTCATCATCGACGATGGTGCTCCAGCCACTCCTCCATTCCGTCCTTAAAAATGTTAAAGTTTCCAATGGCGTTGTGCCCGGCCTCCATGATTTCAACGAGCCAAATTTCCCCCGCCCGCTCCGGCGCAGTCGTCTCCCCACCGCGGTGTGTAGTCCACAGCCTCGCCTCGGTGCCTATGGTCCGGACGCGGAAGACGCCGCCGGCGTACGACGTGATCCCACCCTTGGCCAACTCCTCGTCGGTCGGAGCCACGAGCCGGTCCATACCCTTGTGCCGTCCCTCAACAGCGGCCAAAAAGTTGTCCCTCGCGTGCCAAAACCCAATCTCGTTGTCCCTGGTCCCGTGGAACAAAATAATGGGGCAGTCGACGCCATCGCGGAGATTAACGTGCGTCTCCCAGCGCTCGGTCACGAGGGTCTTGACAGCCTCGCCCAACGCCCTATGGTATCGAAAAGGCATCAAGAGCGGAACCATCGGGTAGTGCAACGCCGCGTCCGGGATGGACCTGTACCCAGCAACGATGACCAACCCCGCGGGCGGCATGCCAGCGACCGTGAGGTTCCGCGCCAAGAAGGCCGCGACTCCAGACCCGAGGCTGTGGCCGACGATGAAGACTTTGGATGGCTCGACGCCGTGCCTTGTCAGCCAGCGGAAGGCCGCGACGCTGTCCTCGCGGATCCCGGCCTCAGATGGCGTGACGGACTCGGAGTCGCCGAAGCCGCGATAGTCGATAGTGAGAACGTGCGAGTCGCCGTCGCCGCCGAGGCCGCTCAGGGCCTTATAAAAGGATGGGCGGACGAAGGTGGCGCGGTTGCCAGCATTACCGTGAAAGTACAAGAAGACGCGGTCGGCCTTCTTTAGCTCGGTGTTAAAGTAGGCCGCGTTGCGCGTCGGGAGGTCTTGTAAGAGAGGAGGCGCCAAGCGATGTGGGAGAATGTGCCAGGCGCCCAGCCGCATATTGTCGGCGGTCTCGATGATCACGCTCCTGATCAAGCCCGACTAACGATACATTGCCAGTTAATACGAGCCTTTCAATCATGTAAAATGATGCTGAGCAAGGAAATGAAAAATTATGGAGTGGAAGGGTCCTTACACGAAAGCCAAACCGTTCCGAGGGCCGTACGCTCGGGTTCGACGGAAAGTTCAGCATATTTAAGTAGATCAGGTACGGCTGCGTCAGCTCCGGAAAGGATATTGCGGCGGCCAGAATGCAAGCGTAGGCGACTAGCCCGAAAACGAGCATGGCAGCGACGCAGCCTGAGCACGACCTAGGGCAAGCTCAAGTGTAAGTTCAGGACCGATGAGGACGGGGCTTACCTGGTCGAGGACCTCGGCCTCTGACTCCGGGTCAGGAGCCGGGCGGTCATCTCATCGCGGTTCTTCTTTGATGGCATGCCAGTCGACGCCAACCACTTTTGACAAACACCGCGCGCCCAATCTGTACTGACTTGGACCACCCCGTATTCGACCTGACGCCGGCTCCACACGAACACTACCTCCCGCAACTGGCCCCGATGTCGACCGTCACGGCCCCCTCAGTCGCTGCACAGCCCGAACGCCGCAGGAGGCCGCCAAGAATTGCCTCGTCGCCTACGACGGCCTTGCAACCCACTCACGCCGTCTCAAGCCCCGTCACCGCCAACCCGATACCAGCCCACGCCCCCTCGGCCCTCCCGTCCCCGCAGTCCGTCGCCAGGAAGAGGAGGTCGATACAGGTACCCGCCCTTGCCTCCCCGACCGCGGGATCGTCGGCGAGGAAGCGTAGGGCAGGCTCCTTACCCGTCAGCCCCACGTCCCTTACCAACCCCGCCACCGTCGCCGCGGCGCCAGAGGTCACTCCCGCGACCTCGATCGCGAGCGATCACCCGGTCGTCATGGCCGAACGGGACCTGCCGGACACCGCCCCCACGCCCGCGAACAATGACAAGATCACCGCCGCCGTGGGACCGCTGGCCGTCCCCGCGGGCAACATCATCTCCAACCATACTATCGCCGAGCCGATGACCCTCGACGCGCCCGAACCCCCTCCGCTGCCGGCCGCCACACCCGCGGCGCCCGTCGCGGTGCCTCCTCCCGCGAAATCCTCCTCGAAGCGGAAGTCCATCTCCCCGCAACCACCAACACCAACTGCGACCGCGCCCCCGCAGGTGCTCACCCGCGCCATGAAGCGGAAATCTTCCTCTCCGACCCCGAACTCACCTGCGATCTTTACCGGCGCGCCTTATGCCCTCCCACAGCCTGCCAACTCCGCCACCCGCGCATCACAGAAGCGAAAGCTGTCCAAATCGCCCCCGCCGAGCGCCTTCGCTCCACCAACGACCTCTGCGACCCCCGCCGCTCCGACAATCGCGTCGACATCCGCATCCGTGCAGATCAACTTGGCCCAACCCCCGCCGGCAAAGCCGGCACGCGGGTCGCGATCGGGCGCCGGACGAGGTGGGAGGGGTGCAGGACGCGTTCAAAACGCTCGCGCGTCGGCGACGCAGGCAGAAGACGCGGCCAATGGGATGGATTCGGACGGATATATGGCTGGTATGTATTTCGAGAGGCTGCGAAACGCCAACTCATTTCTAACGCGTTTCCTTCTGGTGACAGTGACGGAGGAGATTTTGCCGGAGGATGATGAGGACACGAGGGCGACAAAGACGTTGCTGAGGGAGAGCAAGATGGAGGCGAACGCGTTGAAAGAGATGTTTGACGCGTCAATGAAAGAGTATGTACTTGCAGTGGCTTCTCTTACTCGGTGGCGCGCTTCTAATCCCTGGTTTATTTTCCGCAGGTATTTCGACCTTCGGGCGCAAGAGATTGAGATGGAGGAACAGACGGCGAACGAATGTAAGTAGCGCCAGTAGTATGTCACTCGCACCTTATCCCTTCAACTCTCGTCTGATTTATGCATCTCTCACCCCTCAGTGGCCATTCCCGCCGAATTCCTCGCCGAGTACGAGGCCATCGAGGCCAAGTACGCCCAGCGCCTGGCGGTCCAGGACACCTACCTGAAGCTCCGGCTCGCTCAAGCTGAGGCCGTCTTTGCCGCCGAGTGCAAGGCGGCGGACGATACATTTATTGTGAGTTGCATGCGGCATTCCTTGCACTCTCTCCATTCAGTATTCTAAATTTCGTGCGTATAGAATGGGGCGAGGGATGTGCGGCTCGAGTTGGAAGACGAGCTCACAAGGAGTAAGTACGCGTTGATCAGAGAGAAGCAGCGGTTAGACTCGCTTCCGGAAGGTAAAATTTTTTTTGGACTAGTCATTCGTTTTCCTTTATCAGGATTTAACGCGATATCCACAGAGCCCACCACGTTTGACGTCGTCGTGGGTTCGAAGAAGAGGAGGGCGGAGGAGATGCAGGCGCCGCGGGTTATTCGGCCTCGATATGCCGAGAAGGAGGATCTGGAGCTGTTGTCGTCGACGTGCCAGAAGGTCTAGAGAGGGGGAGAGGCGGAGACCTCTTTTTATTCACCATCGCCAGAAGGAACGAACTCGTTATAGTAACGTATTTTAAAGTATTATTTTTTATAATAAGGAGAAGAACACTGGTAAAGGCGAAGCAGCTGCAAGTGAAGGATTTTATTAAGAGATCGGTAAAGGGCTGCGAAGTTGTCAAAATATGCTTGTGCCTATGCTGCAAACAATTGTTAAAGTCGAGAACGCCGGACGTGTGCTGATTCCCTCCTCGCGCTCGCACGTGTCCACTGCTCTCACCACATCCAAAGCAGTCGCGCTGAGACCATGTATAACCTGAAACTTCAGTTCTGGCGATGGTAGAACGACGGAGAAATGGAATTGCAGTTCGTCGTGGTGATGACGAGGCGATGCCGGGTGCCGGGAAGTAAATCACGACACGCACGAAACAGATGGAGATGATCTTCGGCATTCCAAGTTGACTTGCTCGGACACGCGAAAAAGCTTTCGATTCTTTTGCAAGCAATGAGGCAGCTGCTATCACGGGCGCTTTTGCGGCCTGTGCCCATGCGGCCCGTGGTTCTCCCCGCCGCGATCCCGTCTATCCTTCGAGCCTATACTACAGCCGCCAACCTCGCGAAGGTTCGCAAGCGTCGCCTCAGGTTTGCCTTCCCAGACCACCCGCTCGCCTCACCCGCCAACGCGGAGGAGGCCGTCAACAACATCCTCTACAACACCCCCGCTGTCTCCGCCAGCCCCGTGACACGCCACGTCCTGAACTGCCTCGTCTCGAATGAGCCGGGCGTGCTGTCGAGGGTCTCGGGCATCCTTGCGGGAAGGGGGTTTAACATCGACTCGCTGGTCGTGAGCAAGACGGAGGTGCCGGATCTGAGCAGGATGACGATTGTGTTGAAGGGGCAGCATTCGGTCATTGAGCAGGCGAGGAGGCAGCTGGAAGATTTGGTGCCAGTGTGGGCCGTGCTGGATTACACCCACGCCCGGATCGTCGAGAGGGAGTTGCTGCTGGTAAAGGTGTCGGCCGTGCCGCATGAGCACATTGCGGACGTTGGGGATGAGGGCGTCGAGGTTGAGGGGTATGAGAACGAGGCGAAGGTAAAATTGATAGCATTCTCCAAGCTTAGCTGCAGGGGCATAATCGTTGCTAACAGGAGAACGGAAGCAACGCCGTGTCCGCGCTCCTGACGGCGAGCCTTCACCGGAAGGCCATTACAGACCTTGCGAAGCTGTTTGGCGGCCACATTGTCGACGTCAGCTTTGATACCGTCGTTGTCGAGCTCTGCTCAAATCCGGACAAGGTGGATTCATTGTTAAAGCTCTTGAAGCCGTTCGGCATCGTCGAAGCTACGCGATCGGGTAGGCACCATTCTTGTGTTTGCGGTGACTTTTTTGCAAAATAACATGCAAAAACAGGAATGATGGCTATGCCGAGGAGCCCTGTGGATGGAATGTACGAGGAGGCAAACTTGGATGAGGGGCAGGAGGCCGATGGGGCTGTGGATGTCTCTCAGCTGCCTCCAGGATGAAGGGGTTGTCATTCCCAAACAAATGGCGAAATAAATAGAAAGTAACATAGTTATTCAATCGACGCTTCAAATAGTATTGTGATAGATAGGGTCGTAGGAATATCTCGTCCAAGGCAGTGACGTAGGAGGTGAGGGGATACTTTCTTCTAAGGCAATGACATGAGGAAAGTGCACTCGATCAGCATCCGGCCACTCGTCTCAAAGGTCTCCTCTCCTAACGTGACCTTAGCGACGACGTTTTCAATCCACTGGTATAAAAACGGTGCCGTGATAAAAGTCTGGATGAACTTCCTAAGGAGAAATGGGAGCTCCGAGAGCACGTCGATCTTCGCCGCCAGGTTCGTGAGCGGCAGGGAGAGCTCGACCCTAACGTCCTTGTCGGTGCCGTCAGTCGTCTTCCCGCTCAGGGTTAAGATGATCTCGGTGGGCACCTCGTAGCCGCTGAAATCGTCGTACTCCTTCTTCATGTGGACGGCTCGGTTGTTGGTTGTAACGGCCACGATCTTTCCGTTGTGAACCAGGGAGCCGATGCTAACGATGTCGAAAACGTAGCTCGCATCTTGCGGCATCTCAAACTATATCATGCACGTCAGTCACACACTTGGAAGCTACTAAGCGCCATACCTCATAAATCATCAAAGAATCTGTAGGGCCCTGGAAATTAATAAAGTTCCATTTTCCGACACACTGAGGCTTGTTCTGAATCGCGTGCAGGTAGAGACCCAGACCCTTCGCGCTGCTCTCCACGCCGTCAACCAAGATGGTGCCGGTGATGTTGGCCCTTGGCATGAACTGGGCAGTGACATAACCGCCAGCAACATCGCCCGTGAAAAGCGTCCTCCCATCATTGGCTTTGCACAGCCCGCCGACAGGCTCAAAAGTGAAGTCGAGCGTGCACTCCGGACCGTCCTCGAACTTGACGTGGTACCCCATCGTGTCCGGGAGGTACTTGACCGACAGCTTCTCACAGTCTACCGACAACTTGTCCTCCGAGACCTTAAACGACGAGCCGGAGTACGAAAGGGCCTTCGACTTCTCCGTCCCGTCGGGTTTGTAAATGCGGATGGTTACCTGTGTGAAAATAAATAGGTTAGGGACAGACGCACACCCCACAACTAACCTGCGCGGACGGGCTCCAGCTGCACAAACAGATTCACGTTTACTGCAAGTTTAGCAAGAGAAGCAAACAAATACCTGTTCATGGTGGAATACACGGCCTGCCAAAGGGTGGGAATGAATATAGATTGAAACCAAAGCCGCGAGAATGATCACCTGAATGAACATGAACACGCCCGAGTCCAAGGTCATGTACCAGGTCTGGCCCTCCGTCGCGGAGCTGGGCTCGAGCGCCCACTTCAGATCGTCGGCCGTGACGCTGGTGGACGTCACCGGGAATGCGTAAGGCTTCTTCGTGTCGGGACCGCCAGGCTCCGGCGTCGAGTTCTTCTTGAAGATCTGCGAACCCATTTTCTTCAGCGACAGGCGCGATCCCGATTTCCTCAGGCCTCCTGGTGATGACGGTGCCGACATGATCGCGAAGTGAAAGTGGACTTGCTCAAATTTTGGTCGGCAACGGTCAAATGAGCGAACACGCCATGCAAGAGGTCCAAGAGCGGCATCGGCGGGAGGGCAAGGAGCTACTGGCGAAGACCACGGCGCTGCGGAAAAGCGTTGGGAAAGGCGCCGCGGATAAGAAGAAGGTGCATTCGTTGCTGCCTTCGGGTGCAGCCCACTCACACCTTCGACAACAGAAAAAGGAGATTGTCGACCAGATAGCGGCGATGGAGCAGGAGCTGAAGCTTCGGCACGAGGCGGAGCTCAAGGAATCTGCCGCAGCTCCACCGTCCGGCAGCGGAGATGCCGCGGACGCTGGGGATGCCACATCGGTGCCTGTTGACGAACCATTGGCCGCTGAGCTAAACCCAGCGGTGTCCGAGCCATCTGGGACGTCGAAAAAGAATCGGCAGAAGGAGCGGAAGGTCAGCCATGCATGCGCGCCGCTTCCTTATGTCCTTTAAAAGGCACGGAAGGCCGCCGAGATGGCGCAGCAGCGAAAGCAGGCTGAGGAGGAGGCTGGAAGTACGGTCAACATGAAGGAGGTGGAGATCGAGGCTTTGCACGGGTTGATTGCGCCCATGAAGCTCCAGATAAACGAGGTTTTAAAAATTTAGTCGTTTTCTACACGTCTGACGGTCAGCTAGATTAGAGCAGACGGACACTGGTATTTTTTCTGAGCTGCCTGATCGATGATTCTGAGACCCGATAGCCTTTACAATGCAATAGCGCATCAGCTGTACGTGAGGGATGGGGTAGAGATGAGGGTAATAGCCCGTTTAATTCTCCTACCTGACGACTTTTTGCAGCCCTACTCCGAGATACGGAAGATTACCGCCGACTACATGCGCGCCCACCCTGCAGATTACCTGCCCTTCTTGGTAACGGACAATGGGGATATGTTTTCAGAAGGTTTGTTTTTAAGGCAATGAAAATGTTTGCCTCACCGCATACAGATGACTTTGACCGATATTGTGACGCGGTCGAAAGCTCGGGTGCATGGGGTGGTCAGCTAGAGGTCTTTTTTTGAGTCCGACGATTTTGCTTAACCGTCGTAAAGATTCGAGCTCTTTCACTGGCGTTGAAGAGGTGTATTCACGTCGTTCAAATGGGTACACCGACGTTAAAAATCGGAGAGGAGTTTGGGGGTACACCGTTAACCGTCTCGTAAGAACTTTACTTTCACACAGCTTCCTTCAACCCAGCTCATTGCTCTTCCTTTTTAGATATCACCGGTATTACTTCGGTTTAGGGGAGCATTACAATAGTCTAGTACCTATGTAACTTCATTTTACTTTTCTGTTTATCCTCTTAACATTTCTTACTATCTTGCACTTCATTTGGCCCACACGCGGCCAGTTAATACATGCATGATCACTCGATTGGTGGTTGAAAGGAGTTTGTAAAAGAGTTCGAGCTATTAATATACAGAGCGTAATTTTTGTTAACCATCCAATTACTATCAACAGCAAATACTATCACCAATGCAATTGTGCTAGGTTATCTATAACATCGGGTGCAAATGCAAAAAATAAATAATAAAATGTGGAGACTGCGCATAACAAACCAAAATAAAAATAAAAAATAAAAAAAATAAAAGGAAAAGAAATGGGCGTTACATTGACCACTGCAGGCCGGATGCGGGTTGCGGAAGGGATTCATACAGATTGAAAAAGAGGCGGGACAACTGATCATAGTTGGGCGCTTCAGGGAACTTCATCTCTCTCGCCGTCTCCTAAATAATTGTCGACGCAAGTAGCCATCAGCAAACAACGCAAGCGTCAGATGACAGAAGGCAACAGCCTTTACAAAATACTTACAAGGATAGTTGCAAACGCGTCCGGCAGCCCGTCCGTAACGTCGGCAATTACGCTGTCGTCCTTTGCGTTACCTATCCGGCGCCACCCGAGCTGACCGTCCCTTGCCGTGACTCCGGACCAAGGAAGCTTTCTACGCGGTGTGTTACAGGAAGCGAATGCCAACACAAAAAGAATACCCTAACGCCATCTCGACAAGCACATATCCTAGACTCTCAATGTCGTCCCGCCGAGTGTGCGCCTTCCCCTTGTGCACATTGATGCTGGCGTATCTGGCCGTTCCCGTTTTTGGAAGGTTCTTCGCTGGTTTCAGTTGTTTAATGTGACGGCCGCCCTCTGGGTTGATATAGGGTGTTGCGAGGCCGAAGTCGATGAGGAAGATAGTGGGATTTGCTGAGAGGTCGTCGCCGTAACGGCCGACGCAGAACTGGTCGGGTTTCTAGGATGCATAAAGGTCAGCTATCAACAAATCACATGGAGAGCAAGCGGTCCGCCTTACCACGTCTCTAAATACGTAGCCGCGCTCATGTACAACCCTCAGCCGATTAATCATCTGAGACGCTGCAAAGGCAACGGTCTTCAATGGGATTTCTCTTGACTCGCCCGAACGCATCAGGTCCTTGATGCTCGGCCCGAGTCGCTCCATCACCAACGCATTGTAAACACCTTCCGTTCCAAAATGATAGATCTGAGGAAACCCGTCCACGCCAATTAGCTTCTGATATATGTCGTCTGCGAGGGGTCAGTGGTCAAGCAGTAAGCTGACGAAAAATCACTCACACTCGTGAATCAGCTGTGGCCTCTGGCTCACCACCTCACGCTTGATCGCAACATGCGCACCCGTCTCAGTGTCAACCCCAGCAAACACCTCCCCGAACGAGCCCTTCCCAAGCCGCTCCTTCGGGTCCACGGTCCACCGTCCTCCGACCATTGTTAGCTCCGGTGGGTCCTCAGGCCGACCGGCGTTCGGCGCAGAGCCGGGGCCAGGCCACTCGTCCCACACGTTCTCCCCCGACGAACTTCGTGGTGGGCTCGTGATCGCCCACCCGCCGCTGGCGGCCCCCGAGTGATGCTTCGTCGCGGGGGGATCACCCCACGTGTTTTGGAGCACGGGGTCGCCCCAACCGCCGCCTGGATCGTTGGCCTGTGGCGCGGGCTCGCCCCAACCCCCGCT
>JADGJL010000734.1:0-14685 GCA_027600665.1 Irineochytrium annulatum
CCCCCGACCCCCGCAATGGCCATCGACACCACGCCCGTTGATCCCAACGCCCCTCTGAAGAAGAAGCCCATCTCCTTCATCAACCTCGCGATCGGCGCCGGCCTCAACATGTTCGAGGTCACGACCCTGGGCCAGCCGTTCGAGGTCATCAAGACCCAGATGGCCGCCAACCGGGGCCTCTCGATGGGGCAGTCCATCGCGACCATCTGGTCCCGGGGCGGCGTGTTTGGGTTCTATCAGGGCCTGATCCCGTGGGCCTGGATCGAGGCCTCGACGAAAGGCGCCGTGCTGATGTTCGCGGCGAGTGAGCTGGAGTACCACTGCAGGGCTGCGGGCGCGAGCGCGGCGGCCGCGGGTATTTTGGGTGGGATGGGAGGTGGTATTGCCCAGGCTTACGCGACCATGGGCTTCTGCACGTTCATGAAGGTAAGATCCAGCAGCCGTAGAGTGGTAGCGGGAGCCAGTAGTAGCTCTTATAGGACCCGTTTCCACTTTGATCCCGACCTTTAACGCTCGCATTTTTTCCCCTAAATCTCCAGACCGTCGAAGTGACCCGCCACAAAGGCGAAGGCGTCAACAAGTCCACGATCCAAGTAGCCCGCGAGATCTTCGCCCGCGAAGGGTTCGCCGGCATCAACAAGGGCGTCAACGCCGTCGCCCTTCGACAGATGACCAATTGGGGCTCCCGCTTCGGCTTCTCCCGCATCGCCGAGGATCTCATCCGGAACCGTCCCGGGAGGGACAAGAATCAGAAGTTGGGCAATGCGGAGAGGATCGCGGCCAGCACGTTCGGCGGCGCGATCTCATGCTGGAATCAGCCGATCGAGGTCATTAGGGTTGAGATGCAGAGCCAGCTGAAGGGGGAGGGGAGGCCCGAGAAGATGACGATCGGGTCGGCGGCCAAGTATATCTACGAGAAGAATGGGTTCAAGGGATTCTACCGAGGCGTTGCGGTACGTGGATGATCTTACGTGTTTTAGTCTCTTTCGATCAGATGTTCTAAATTGTCTTCACAACAGCCGCGGATTGGCCTTGGGATGTGGCAGACAGTCTGCATGGTGGCGTTCGGGGACTCGGTATGTCAATATCGTTTTTGTAATTGTCTCTGGTCTAATATATATATATTTTTTTTCCCTCACAATCACAATCAGGTCAAGGCCTACTTTGCCAAGAAGTAAACGTCAAAAACAAAAAAGAAAAGAACACTAGACAGCATGTCATACATATCTTTCTCCGCTTTTTTATTGCCTTTTTTTTTATTTTTCAATTTCCTGCTGCTTTTTCTTTTTCTCGTCCGATATTGGTGTTAGTCTTGTATGAACGACTCTTCTCTTGATGGCAGAAAATATACTTGGTTATTGATCGCTGGAATACAAATGCCAAAATGAATATGCAGAAAGGTGTTCGATGGTTAAACCAGGATGCCAAGTTTGCAAGCGGAAATCTACATCTGCCGGAACGTCGACCCATACAGTGCTTCTGCATGGCATGGCAATCGTTTTACTGATGATCTCGTGAGGCGGTATATTACTAAAATATGCACACAGCAAGCCCCAAAACGTCGCAATCCACACAATCCCATCTGCTCAATATCTAAAATTCTCAATCCCTAAATCCCTGCAAAGCTCCGTGCACTCATGCTTCGCAAAAAACTCCGCAATGCCCCGGTCGCCATAATTCCCGTCCATCTCGTTCAGAATCTGCCTCCGCAATCCGCGGTCGAGCGTGTGGATCCCCGGGTCCGTCAGGGTGACCTTTATGGGTCCCGTGGGGTCGGCCGTAGGCTCGGAGATGCCCTGGATATCGGCGAGGAGGAAGCGGCGGTTCGAGGCCACGAAAGACCAGTGCGCCATGGCGGGGAAGACGCGGCGGGCGGCCGGATCGTGGAGGTCCGAGGGAATCACGCCAAAGTTGTCGACAAACTAGCACAGCGGTCAACGTTGAAAACCTCGATAGAAAAGAGTGCGAAGAATACTAACCTTTTGGAAGCTTCCCGTTAAAAACGGTTCTACCATCATCCCCGTCGGCACGTCCCGAGGCGCCTGGTCCTTCCCCCTCTCGCCAGTTGCCGGCGCCACCGGTAGCCTGAGCACCTTGAGCGGCAGGCACCGAATGTCCCATCGCTCACCCTTTGTCTCGAGCAGAAGCCGGCAGAATTGGATCGCAAGCAGATCACAAAGCGTCGAGAGCTTCGCCATATTGACGGCGCATGGCATATCAAAGTCCGGCCCTCGGATGAGGTGAAAGACTTTACCCATATGGCGACGATTGTCCGCGGAGAGAACGCGGTGGACTTGGCGGAAGTCGCCAGCGTCGATCTGGTTGCGGGAGTTGAGATACGGAAAACGGCAGAAGAGAGCTTCCAAGTCAGACGTACCGGTCGTCCCATATCGATCTTAAACCACGCCCGCGTCGTCCGCTCAACCAGCACGTCGTTGAACGACAATCGGTTCAGCTCCACCGAATGCGGGTCCCTCCCCAATCCAACCTCAACGCAGTCATACTCGGCCAGCGCAATCCGAGACCAGTCGAAATGCTCCCACACTATCCCGCACTCCGTAATCTTTCCGGCGTTGGTCTTCGTTTGATCATCCACAAACATCTTCTTCGTCTGCCAAAGCTGATCCTCCGACAGCTGCACGTCCCGCTCGAGGTCGCGGCTATACCGGGCAATATGCTCGTTGAGGTTGGTAAAGATGGCTTGATTCGCCTGCACCATCTGAAACATCGCCTGCCTGTGCAGCACCCTCCTATTCCGATCCCTCGCGACTTTGACGACAATCTCCGTCGCCCTCCTGTTGCCCTCCGCCGCGCCCGCGACGTCTTTTCTCAGCGAGTCGACCTCCGCCCTCTTCCTCACTGTCGCGAGCTCAACGGCATGCGCCCTCGCGAGTGCCGCCTCGACGCGGCCGTAGCCGTCGTGATAGGCCTGCGCGGCCTCATGCGCCTTCGCAAAAAGCTGCTCTTGGCTCGCCTCGAGCGGCGCAAGGGCGGAGGTCGCCTTGTTGATGGCTAGGGTCTGGAGGGACGCGATCGTGGCAAGGCGGCGGAGCCAAAAAAACCGGCTCTCGCGCCGAGAGGCGTGGTTGCGGGAGTTTAAGGTCAGGCTCGAAAGCTCGGCCTCAAGCTCAGCGATAGATTCTCGAGAGCGGGCCGTCTGTTTTCAATGTAACTCGTCAGGACGCCGTGCAATGTACGATACACGTGAAATTAGTGAAACCTGCCTCTATCCTAAACCGTTCAATCTCATCCACCTTCCTCGTCCTCTCGCCCACAAGCCTATCCGCCTCCTCATAATCTCTCCTCGCGGTCACCAGCTGCTGCGCCAAACTCTTCCTTTGGCTCGCCAGGTGCGCCAACTGCTCCTTCATCACCCTTACGTGCCGCTCCCGCTCCCTTTTTTCCCTCTCCGCCTCCTCCTTCTTCACCCTAGCCTCATCCTGCCGCTTCTGCTTAATGGCCCTGTCCGCCTCGATATTCCGCTCCCGATATCGCCGCTGCTCGTCCTGCAGCCGGATGGCGCTCGGGAGCGGTGCAGGCGCAAGGGAGTTCGACGAGGTATTGGCCGACACGGGTGTGTACGGGTCGCTCCACATGGCCTCGCCCCCGGCGTCGTCCGACGAGCCTTGAACGAGGTCCTCCCATGCTCGAGGTCCCGGGGGCTCCCCGTTGCCGGCGCCGGGTGACGAAGGCGGTGGCGCGGGCTCGGACGGGATCTCGGTGACGTCGTACCCGTCCGGGATCGCCTCGGACCGATACAGCTCGAGCCCGGCCTCATTCTCGTCCGCTTCCCCGCCATGCGCGAGTGTCACAGGATTCCCATACGCGTCCAGCGCCTCGGTTCGGTAGTTCTCGGGAGGGACGTGGTATGGCGCCTGCGGCGTCTGTGAGAAAGTTGCGCTGTAGTCGGCCGATTGATGCGGCGGATGACCGTAGACGTGGTGCGCGGGCGGAGGCTGCATGTACGGCGCGGGATGATATGACGGCTGCGTCGGTGGCAGCGGCTCATGGTAGACGTTTGTTTGCGGGTATGATGTGGACTGGGTGTAGGAGTCAAGTGGCGGGATCACGCTGCTCGAATAGGCGGTGGGCGTAGACGGATGGCCGGCGTAGCCCGCGAGCCCAGCGTTGTAATCGGGCGCCGCCACGTAGGAGCCTTGGGCGGGATGGTAGGACGACGATGGCACCATGCTGGAGTACTCCGGAGCTCCATCGTATGACCGCTCGCTTCGCGACATGCTGCCGTGGTTCGGTGATGGGTATTCGTGATGGCCAGTGGCGACAATCTGCGGCGGGTTGAGGATGGACGCGCCGAGGGAGATGTTGATGGAGTTGCGACTGGCTGGAGGCGAGGCCAGTGGGTGACCGAGCGGGAGGGAGTTGCCGAGAGCTCGAGGTGGGATGCCGGCGTCTGAAAGAAGGTACGTCAATAACCCTTGGCGACGGATAAAACGACGAATGCATACTCAAAGAGCCCATAGAGCTCGTCGGTCGCGGGTTGGTCGGCGGGCCTTCGGGGGCAAGGGAGAGAGACCGAGGCGGAGGAGCCGGCAGCGTCCCGTCCTGCGAGTAGATCGAGCCCGACCGCTGGGGCACCTGCAAGTCTGTCATAGAGCCGCCGCGCGATCGACGGCCACCCGAACCGCCCGGACCATCCGATCCGGGGTTCCCGGCGCCGGGCAGGCTCAGGTACGTGTCGTCGGAAGGGTCGGCTTCCATCGTGATGGCGAATGGTGTAATGAGACGCTCCACTCCCAGAGGCTATTTGACTTCAGCAACTCTCCATTATGCACTAATACGAACTATCTGCTGAATTTTAATATCTTAAGATCTACAATGATTTGAAATATCTGTAAACTTTTATTTTAGCTGATCCCTGAATACTGCCTTGAAGTCAATCGCTGTGTAAATTAGAGTCTAGAGGAACCTGGTCGGCAAAGTCATTAAGCGAGATGTGTTGCAACACGTTCCTCTCCGACTCCAATGCTCAGCCGTTCTCAGCCTGCTTCCGTAATTCTTGTTCATGCCACTACATCTCCCACGCACCATCGTGTTCAACTTTCCCCAGTTAACCTTCTCAGCACCATTGTCAGCCCTTTGATCTCGAATCCAGATTGACAACCGAAGAAGGCGCACGGTTGGGGTACTTCACGCACCATTTGATCCCATAGTCCATCTCTTTACTTATTCGCCCCAACGTGCCGAACCGTAAAGTGCATATAGCCATCAAGCCAGTAATTTGTTGCTTTATAACAAATTGTAAAGGCAATTTAATTAATTGGTAAAAAACTGCAAAAGGACAGACGCAGGCGAGCGGAGATCTGAATGGAAATTTGACGACACCGGTGTGTCTTCACACAGCCAGCTCGCAAAACAAAATCACCTGAACGCGCACCCGATTCCCCCACAATCTTCCTTCCCTAGCCCGTACAAATCGCCATGCACTCCGTCTCCGTCATCTTCCCGGCCCTCGCCCTCCTCCTCGCGGCCTCCTCATCTGCCGTCCCCGTCCTCCGCCTCCGCCACGATGACGGCGCCGACGCCGACGCCGACGCCGACGCCAGTGCCACCACCGTGTCGGCTGGTGGGAGCAACTACTCCGTGTCAGGTGAGTTGAATGAATGCAGATCGCGATCGTCATATAAATTCGTTTTCTGACCTTTGAGCGCGTTAGCTTCGGATGAGACGTGGTCGGATTACCTGTCGGGCCTGCAGTCCACCGACAACTCGACGGGGACCTGGACGGGCGTGGAGGTCACGCCAGCCAACATCATCTCGCTTTCCCAGGCGCTCGTCGAGGTATGCTGAAATTGGTAACTTGGATTGGGGAGCCAAGCTTCGAAACCTCGTCACCATTCCCCAATCTGCCTTTTTTTTTTTGGCTTACACTCTTCGCCTACAGGCCAATATCACTACAAGCGTCTGGGTCTCCTCATGGAACGGCGACTCCTACGGCTCACGCGACAGCAACTCGACCTCGTGTCTCGTCCTCGAGCCCTCAAGGGCTTACTTCAGCGTCGTCGGGAACTGCACCGACTCCGACACGGGCGAGCCGTTAAAGTTCAAGGGTCTCTCCATCGTCCCGGCTGACAACAACTCGACCGAGACCATGGTGACTGTAACGGACTCGTTCACGATTGGGGATTTGGAGTACACATTCACTCAAGGTATGTTACGGGTTGGCTGTAGTATAACGCTGGAGGCGGCGAAAAAACGAATCGTTGCACCTATTGAGCGCCTTCCGTGCTGCCACCTTGCTCGTACCTTACCGTCGATTATAACGACGCTCACAATCTAATCATTACTGCTCCTTAATCAGGTCCCGCAATCCCCTGGTCCACCTACATGAACCTCACCTCCCACTCGCAGTCTCAGTCCTCCACGGAATCCTCAGACTCCTCATCCCAAGCGCCTGCCCGCGCCGGCATTACGATCCATAACCTTAAGCAAATCTCCTCGTCTCTTATGAGCGCCAACGTCTCCAAGGGCACGACCCTCTGGATTGGGAGCTGGAACGGCGACACTTACGGTGATAAGGCCTGCCTGGCGCTCACGCTGCCGGAAGCCGTGAACGCCTTGGATGACTGCGACACGCCCAGGCCGTATCTGACCAGCAATGGGACGAATGTGTGAGACTTTCGTGCAGATTACAGGGGTAAGGAAGGCGCGATCTATTGGATGCGCTTCATCGATAAGATGAGATATTGTTAGTTTGTTCATTATCGTTCCATCTTCTTCCTGTTGGACCAGCCATGCTTTGAGCCTGGATGCGCTTTTGTACCACTGTTCGTCTTCATTTGACCCTCTCGTACACCATCTTTCTCCTTTCCCGTCTGTACTTTCCTTTGGATTGAAGTGATTCTGCCTAAAGCCCCGGGCTGCCTGTACATTGTGACGCAGAATGAAATAGAGAACGCAGAAATGTTGTAAGTTAACCCGTTTAAGGCGCGAAAAATGGCCTTGATCAGGATCAAGCGCAAGAGAAGGCATCGTACTTGGCCTTCTGTTGTGCATCAACATCAGTCATGTACGGCCGAATTTGGACATAGGAATGGAAGCGATGCTACACGACTATTCAATTTAATGTTTTAATGCTCATGGTACAGTAAAAGCAGGAGGAAGTCGCATTTGCGGCTGTGTTCACACTAGCTGTCAACATTGGTGAACCCTTCCGCATGCTGCAATTAAAAATCACAAATGTACTGTTCTATGCGAACAAACGAGATTCCACGTTGTTAATTAACGCATCGGATTACTCACAATCGCATAGAAACTACATCTAAGCGGCAGGTTGATATGCCGGCGGGTCCACCTCGGCATGGTACGACGGCAGCGGCTCCGTCTCCTTTTCCGCGGAGGGCGTCGACGGAGGGACCGCACCCGGGGTGCCATACTTCCACGGGTGCTTTTTCAGGTCAGAATAATACGAAAACGTCAAGGCAGCACGGAGTATCTGTTGTTTGAGTACGGATTCGCAATTGTTAGCGGCCTGTCTTGCTTCAACATTGCAATCAAACTCACGTTCCCCAGCGAGGTCGTATACAAGAACTTCAAGTTATGCAAAAACATGGGCCAGCTGTCCAAGTACGCGCGCTGACTCGTCGCGACGAACCAGACCCCGAAAATGATGCCGAACCTCCACCACGCGGCGTCCGCCCACAGCTTGGCGTGCCGCAGGCTCTTGAGGTGGATGGCGTACTAGATGCCCATGGCCTCAAAGGGGATGTCAAACGGGAACGGAAGAACGTAGAAGAGGAGGAACCAGTTGTCCCAGGTGCAGAACTCGAGGGGGGTTGATCGGTGCTGGTAGCAGTCGTACGCGAGCCAGATGCCGTGGGTGTGTTAGATATTTTAAAGTGCATAATTAGAGATGAAATGGAATTTCCGCGCGCGCGGTGGGATGTGTACGCACGAGCTTGGCCAGCGCCATGAGGAAGAGATTCCGGCGCACGTTGAAGACCTCGCCATAGATCAGAAAGTAAGGGAAGTCGGGTTCCATCCACTGAGGCGGCTGGTAGGCCGGCGGCATGGCGCCGGTCGAGGGCGGCTGCGACGGCGTGTCCGCGGCCCGGGCAGGCTGCGACGGGATCGGGGGAGCTGTCATGGCTACGCTTTGAGAGATTTACGTGGTAATTCTTGCTCAGCATTTGCAGGCATCAAGGGAATGATGGCCAGATACACAGTGATTAATTATGTCCTATCAACCCCAGAGCAGTACAATGGCTGTTATTCTTAATTAACTTGTTGAGCAAGGTTCTGCACATGCTTGTATCTGTTTTCTTTTCTACGGGTGTGGGGAAGAGCGGCGTCATCACGACTGCAATATATTTTTCGCGTGAAATGGGGTTATAAGCAACCATTTGTCTCGTCGTTCTCACTCGCGCGCCGTCGCGAAACGGTCTATACGAAGACCATCGCGTCGCGAGCTTGACGCATACGCAGTATGTATAAGCTACACACTCAGGTAAGTTATTCGAGAAGCGGAACTGCCTTTGAAGCGTAGTCCACGAGCGGAAAAGATGCCCTGCCAAACTCCAGTCGTCGCAAGTATTGCCAACAAATTGAAACTCCCGAAAAAAGGTATACACTGTCAGCTTTTCTTGAACAAGATGCTCTCCACAAGCCGATCCCATCCAGCCAGTAGCTTGTTAGACGACCTCCTTCGCCTCGCGCCAGACCCACCCACGCTAGCTCGGACCTGCTCGACCACCTCTATGTCGACATTCATCCCATCCGATGTCTCCACCTCTACATCCACACCCTTGCTCCTCCTGGCATCCATTTCCCCTTCATCCACCTCAACCATGTCTTCCCGACCCTGCTCCTCCTCCCCCAGCACCATCAAACACCCAGATCTCGCTTTACACCGCGCGAGCCCCTCGGCACCAGCCTCCCCACTGGTCACCGGAGGGACACCGCCACCGGCGCTCGACCTCCCGCTCGTCACACCCGACGTCGTTGAGCAGGACGACGCCCTCCGCATATACCCTCCCCTAGCAACGCAGGCATCCGAGCCCCCCTCCTTCCCACCGGCGCCATCATTCGCGTCCACATTCTTCCCTCCAAGGTCCATGCTCGACGTCGACCCTTCGATCGCAGTGAGCCCCGTGGACCGGAACACCGGCGCGCCAGACCGCGCAAGATCGAGGCCAGCCGCTGAAGACGATGTCCCCGGCGCCCATTGCGCTGAGTGCGGCTCCGGCTGGCTCGCGCGCCGATGTGTCGTCACCGCGCGCGGGAGGAGCGGCGTCGGCGACGCGTCTGCGGCCGTTATGGCTGTGTCTGGTGGGCGCGCCTGCCTCGCCCGCAGGTCTGAGTCGCGGATGGCTGTGGGTCGGCTGACGAGGGACACGGCTCGACGGATAGCCGTCGGGCATCGTTCCTCCTGTTGCCGTTCCGAAGGTACGTCGACGGCTGCGGCGGAGGGTGTCATTGCAGGGCCGGTGGCTATGGGTGGGTATGTCGGGCAGGACGTTGTCCGCCTCAGAGTTCTCTTTGCCGCTGTCGCCCAGTTTTCGGGGACCAGGCGAAGGGAGGAGCGACGCTGCGGGTGTTGGGACGGTATTGCCGGCGGTGGGCCCTTGTGGAGGCAGGATTCTGTCGACGAGCGTCGGCGGACGACGGCGTCGCGGCCCTGAAAGGTCTCGCGGGAGAGTGTGAGGACGCGCCGACGGTTCAGCTGCTGGATGGTGTCATAGGAGAGAAAGCCCTCCTTGTCGACGTAGTCGGCAAGAACCTGGCTGGCCGTGCGGCCCTCGTCGTCCCTCTGCATAGGTTAGGTCGACGGTAGTGTGCGGTGGTGTGTGGTGTGTGGGGAACGAGTTGCCCATGGTCAATCAACAATGGCAGTCCATAGGAGGATTGTAACCGTGGACAATACGCCCGCTGTTCTGGGTAGCGGAGCCCCATCGCTGGGACGAGGCCGCCGATTTGGCTCGTTGATCGCCGCGAATTCAGATTTACGTTTTCGCGACATCGTTCCATTCATTGTTTCAACGTGTTTCAGGCTAGATGGTGAGCACTTGGTATTTATTTATCTATTGTTGCTTTAGATCCAAAAAGCCCTTATCTACTGTTGCTTAATACCAACAAGTCTTTGCATGAATCGCTTTACCTTGACCTTAATCCCCCGTCTCTCTAGCGACTCGCCCTTTCCAACTTCTCGTCTCCCACCTTCCTGCTTCGAACCTCCCTGCTCCGAATCCTCCCCTTTCAACGAAGACGCGTCAACATCCTCACCGACACCGCCCTTCTCCACATCGACAGTTCGCAATAGCTGGTCCCCTCCCGTCGTACCCATCGCGCCGCCGCCCTCCTGACACCGAAACCCCCTCGGAAGACTCTGTCTCTTCCGCACTACCGGAGCAACCTCCGCCACCACCGTCGCTGCTGCGTTGCCGCTCAGCTCGGGACCGGACCCGGACCCGGTAATGGTCGCCAGCGGGCTCGTGAGGAAGTGGTTGTGCCGCGATGGGCATGACTTGGCCCGGCGTGGCCGGCGCGCCGTCGTCGTCGTTGGCCGGCTCGGCCGATTGCTCGCTTTGGCTGCGGCGACGGCAACAGTGCGGTGGTCGGCACCCGCCACTCCGTGGTCGACGCCGAGGATCTCGACGTGGTACTGCCGCTTGGCGCTGCCGCCGATGAAGGTCGCGTCGGAACCGAAGGCCGGCTCGCGCACGTTCTCATCGCTGAGCGTGAGCTTGAGGACCTCCAACGAGACCGTCAGTGGCAGGACCGGTTGGGCCTGCAGGCTGGACCGGCGGTGATTGTTCGACAGGCGGCGTGGGCTCGGGATCGGGGAGGAGGGGCAGTCGACGGGCGTGCGGAGCTCGTCGTTGGAGGTCGAGCCGTGGATAGTTGGGAGCGCGTTGGCGCCAGACAGGAGGCGGCCGCGAGCTGAGGGGCAGGTGCTCGAGCGACGGGCGGACCGGTGTTTGAGCGGGTCGTCGACAGGGTCGTTGCTGTCGTGGTTGGCGACGACGGCCATAGCACCAGGGCGCAGGATAAACGGGTCGTTGGGAAAGAAGGTGAGGTTCGAGTCAAGGAGCCGCTCGACGGCCTCGAGGTCCACCTTGAGGGTTGCGGGGTTCGCGTCAAAGTCGTGCGTGATATGCTTGCCAGCGTGCAGGAGGGTCGCGAAGGGCGGTGGCAACGGCACGGGCCGCTGGACGTCGCCGGCGACGGCGTCGAACCGCACCCTTCCCCGGCTCCCAGCGATGTCCATCAAACGCGGTCAGCGATGGAGTGCAAATTCGGAAGGCTGTTTCCAACAAGGGCCAGCACTTATATGATGCACCGACACAGTGGCTCCTTGGGCGAGAGCTTAATTTCCAATAATAGCGCGAGGATCGTTTTCACCCCTCTGGGCCGGGGCGCGTTGCAATTGACTCAGAAGGCATTCACGCCCGTAGATCAGTCCCCCCCAATCACGCGAATCACGTTCCAAAATCTCGCGCCGAGGCCGGCCCTCCCCGCAACCATACGGCGGTCTGGACCCTCGATGGCCGGAAGTGGAGAATGTCTTCTGGAGATTCGGGCCCCGGGCCCTGAAAGGCCTTCCATGCACTGTGCGTCGTCGACGACTCGTCACAGTGACGGCTCATCCCGCGTTGGCGCAAAGGACGGCATCCAGAGCGTCAACTCCCTAGGGCCGCCAGCTTGGTGGTAACAGGCATGTCAAAACGCCATTCAAGAACTTCACTTGTCAAATGGGACAACTAACTGTGGGCAGAGTTGTTGTTATCAAGTGGGACAACTAACTGTCAACGGAGTTGTTGTTATCATGTTATAAGTAGTAATAATTGCCACAGCATTACGGACTCCATCAATAATAAAAGGCGCGTAATGCGGTTGCCATGCCGTGCGGACCCACAAAAGAACGGTGTCGCCGTCGTTGTGCTTCAAGCCGGTCGCGGTCCGCCTCGAGCTCGGGGACGTCCTTCATCACCACCTTGGAAGTTGGCACTAATCGCGCGCAGATCTGGTAGAGACTTGCACGCCTCGTTTGAGAACCCCCTCAACCGTGATTGATGCCACATCCGTTTGTTTGGTCCTCATTTCGATCCGTCGGAAGGCGATACACGGTGACCTAGACCCCCGCCTGTGAACGCCCCGGCCGGCAGTTGGGCGCGCGAGTGCATTTGGAGACCCAACCTTGCAGTGGAAGCCCCGAGCATGGCCGAACGGACCGGTGTCCCGCAGCCGCCATCAGTACGGCGGCGGCCGACAACATCCAAATCGCTCTCCGGCTTTAAACGTAGGCATCCGCTATTCATTGCTATTCATTCGCTGCATCGATTCTGACCAGAATAGCTAACAGTCTCCAACATCCCATGGGCTCAAACTATGACTGCACGAAATCCACATGAACAACACCGCGGCACGACCAACCTCGAGCTGCTTTACGATCTCACGCTTGTGGCCGCAATCGCTGAGGTATTGTCCTTACCCTTCGATAGTTTATACGGCTAAAAAAAGCAGTTGTCCGCTGTCTTTAGCGAGGCGGTATTGGAGCACGGTTTCCATGGCACACTCGTTCTTAAGCTCATCGCAAACTTCTTCGCCATCTGGCTAGCATGGATCACGTACAGCTGGTTCGGCACCTCCTATGGTATAACCTTCACGCCGCGTGTTCATCCCCAAGGGATCTAAATCCAATTCCCCTTTAATAGACACCGATGATATCTTTTACAGGATCCGGACGGTTGGGCAGATGGTCGGCATCCTCGTCATCGCATCTGGCATCAAGAGTTCCTTTAACAACCTCGACTTCGCGACCGTGACCACCGGCTACGTCATCATCAGGGTTTTCCAGACCTTGAACCGCGTCCAGGCTATAATGCATGACAAGCCGAGGAGATCTACGAACATCAAACACGTCGTAGCGATGGTTGTGCTTCAAATCGGGTGGTGTCTCCGGCTCTTTTGGGACGCGCGCAACCCGGTCCAGGTGTTCATAACGTTCCCGCTCCTTGCTATCTGCGAGCTGCTGCTGCCTTGGTGGGCGGAGAGCACCAATCCGATTCCGTTTCACCCGCATCACATCTCGGAGCGATATGCAGGTAAGCCTGCTTCTCTCCACGTTCATACTCTGCGTTTCTAAACAGAAGTTATTTTGCTTAAAGGCTTTACAATCATCATTCTTGGCGAGTGCATCCTTGCGATCTCCAAGGCCGCAAATGAGGCTATCCAAAACTGGGCCTTCGTCAGCAAACACTTCGACGTCCTCCTCGTTGGGTTTGCCGGTCTCTTCGGCGTCTTCGCCCTGTGGTGGTTGTACTTCCTCATACCTTCGGGCGAGCTCCTTCACAAGAAGCCACAGCGTGCGTTCTTGTGGGGGTACTGCCATGCTCCTCCACATGCCGCACTTTGCGCTTACGCGGCGGGATTGACGATTGCGTTCCAGGTCGGCGTCACGGGGGCTACCTTTCTTCTTTTCTCATCGGCTTCCCTTTCGCGTCCTTTCTATTCTCTTTTTCGTTCGCTATCCTTTGTCGTCTTTTCTTTCGTGTTGTTACTCCTTTCAAAGCTTTAACGCCTTCCTACTCCCCCCAGATTTCTAAAAACCGCGCTGAACCACCTGAAGTATCACCTGACCCACTGGAAGGGTCCGACGTCACATCCGAGCCGACTGACCTCCGCGTCCTTGCGGCCCTCTCCCAGGCGATCCCAATCTGCGTCTACATGACCTCCCTTTGGGTCCTCGAGACCTCCCTCAACTACCACACGAACTGGAAGCGCGCCATCGCGGCTCTCGTCCTCGTGCCCGGGCAGCTCGTCATCGCGACCGTCGTGGCGCCGCATGTGGACGTTGGCACGTGCGCGATGCTGCTGTCAGGGCTGGTCGTTCTCAAGCTGTTTTTGATGCTTACGTTTCATTTTGGGGATGAGGAGGTGGAACATGTCGAGCCCGAAGGAGCGAGTGCTGGGTCAGAGGGTGAAGAGGAAAGAAAGACGTCGACGTCGTTAGAGAGGCCGGCGTCGCGCCGCAGTAAGGACGAGGAAGGGACAATCGGATTCATAGAGTGACCGCCTTTTCCTTGTCGCTTCCATATTTATGGTACAGCACACCTGACCCTTTTTTTGTCATTTAGTAGTTCGTTCGGTGTTATGTGTAAACGTGCAAAGCAACAATGGTTAAGTCGGCATGTACTTTGTTAGAATGCAATAGAAGTTAGACCCGGTTAATCTGAAATCATGAATAATGATCACTACGATTGGACGGAAACATTTCAGCAGATTGCGAACTCGTCGTAGCATATTTCTTTCAATGTATCTGTTCTAACATGGGGACAAACATGGTGGAAAGGTCATAGCGAAAAGATAAATTTGTGTGGAAAAGTGACGTATGGAAAAGTGGTAGACGAGGTTGTGAGGCGGAGAGAGGGGAAACCGACATCCGTCGAAAAGACAGATAAGGAGCAAAAATGTTTTTTAGAGTGATAGATGAAAGCAAAGGCCTCAAAAAAAATTGTTGAGCCCAAAAAGGAATAAATGCTTTGTTGATAAAGGCCGTAGCAAAAGATGACTGCGTTACCAAAAGATAAAATAGAAGGGTCGAGCAAATCCCAACGCAGTCTCCGCTACTAGGAACTGCGTAACAATCATCTAACATCCCTCGCCCTTGACTCCTTCTTCGTCTTCCCCCCTCCTTCCGCCGCCGCCGCCGCATGTGCCTCCCCCCCG
>JADGJL010000735.1:0-14680 GCA_027600665.1 Irineochytrium annulatum
CGTTATCCGCTTCTTCCTCATAGTCTTCCTCGTCGCTTATAATAACCCAAGGGTCCACATCGTTGATGGACGCATTTCGGAGAATGCTTGGATGAGCTGCCTTCACTCCCACCCCGGAACGGTTGGTAGGGCTTGGCTCCAACTCCGCAAGCGTGGATGCCGAGGAATGAAAGGACGGTCCATTAGGAGTATCCTTCGCCCATGCACGATGCTGGCCTTTCGTCGCCATGACGAAGAAAAATGGAATTGGAATCGGAATGGGAAGTACGTTTCGGACACATCAGCGGGAAGGGAACCAGGAACCACTGCAGAGTCCGAAACCGACAGGAAACAAACAAACACGTTCCCGGACCCGACGGGACGGTATCCCGACAACCGCGGGAATCGGGAAGGAGGTGGGACGGTAAAAAATCAATCCCGGTTCCGCACCGAACCGTTCGGACGGGAGCGGGATTGAAAGAGATGGGATCCGACACCGGATTTTCCGGTTTCTCGTACCGATATTTCGGTAAAAACCGAACCGGATGCGAACACTACTTTGGACACTAGCACAGGACTTAGCAAAAATCCAGTAGCTGCATTGCCCCTAATTCAGTCGGGCTTAGCCCGGCTCAGCGCTGAGCCGGGGCCTACCAGCCTTGTACATGACCGAGCCGCCTAGGCTTGACCTGGCTGAGCAAACCCTAGCAAGAAAACACCTTGGGAATTCACAGCTGGTGGCTGAAAATCTAGAACATCGTCTTCTCTACTTATCTCTAAGCTTGCCCTAAAACCGTTACGCTAAAGCAGTTTTTTGACTTCCTCGTTATTCAGGATGTATCAGTTATATTTATCCTATTGGTAAAGTCGGCTTGTTTTCTTGGCGTTTATGCAGTGGTCTATGATTTTGTTAGTTAGTAGTGTATGTGTATAAAAGTAGAGGGCCAAGAAGGCCTCATAATAAACCTGATCACTGGCCAACACCCACTCGCGCTGTATCCTTGGAAAAGTGAGCCGCTTGTGCCTGTTGTCCCCAACCGGCGGGAGCCGACTGTCCCGGACGCTTTGTGAAGAGCCGAGCCTTTGGATCCTCCCTCCCCCACTTTGATCGGTACCGGCTTCTGGGTTTGATTTTGGAGTGCGGTACTGTTCCCTTGGCCACTTGGAATACTTATCCCGGACCTTGGATACTTGACCTGTTGGACTTGGATTTTCTTTTTCCTTCGGGAAACTGCGATCTTTCCTGACATCGTCATATGCGGGGTATGCCTACCGAGGATTTTAGCATACCAGTAATCACTTTATGGGTTAAGCGAGTAAACATGCTTCGGCGGCATTCTCATGCTGGAAATTGAAGGGGGTAACCCACTATAATACCGGAGGTATCACCGTAGGATGTATGTCAATCTATGGGATTTGACAGTCGGTCACAGACGAAGCAGTCCTCTTAGACTTCTCGTATCATGCCCTTCACCGCTTCGGCGATACGCGTGGTGTGCCCAGTGGCAACCCAAGACTCTGCTATAAGTAGACGCTGCGGGCGGGAGGTTCAACACCTTTTGACACTGCATCGAACCTCTGCGCCGACCCGACCTTCAACACGGATGACGACGGGCCTACGGACTTTACTACTTTTATTCACCTACATTCAACACTTACAAACTTACGTCAGAGCTACGGTTCCGCAGCTTAACAGGGACAGGACCACAACACTTGAAAGCTCGCTATCCTTTGCGGTTGAAGCAGAGATTCCGTAATCTGTCATCGTCTCAATCTCCGACTTTGGAGTGCACCCAATTTGCCCAAGGAGACTTGCGATTGATCGAGAATCGCGTGTCCCACACAGCTTAGAAGCATCTCTTCAGCAACCCATGGTGATCAAGGTCTGTACGCTGATTTTTAATGGGTGCCATTTCTTTCGCCATTACAAAGGTCAACGATGCGGAGTCTCCCGCAACAAGTCTGAGCAAAAAACCGAGTTAGCCAACATCAAGAGCTTGCAAATCGCTGCAAACAGACCTGGTTGAAGAGATCAAGCTGCTGCAGAACAGCTACCTTTGCCAGCTTATCGTCGGACACTACAGTTGCAACCACTACATGCTCCCATTCTGACTGTTGCGGCACCGAAGTTAGTTCACAATAAAATTAACTAAGTGGATAATCTGCTCTTATCTTAAATTTCTTTGGTCAATTTTTGATATCGACTCCAGCTATGTGTTGTGTGTACGCGCGGACATGTGCTGTTGATTATTGTCATCTGCGCCACACCAATCAGCTTGGCAGCAAATGTTACACTCCCAGCATATTTTGACGATTCGATCAGGACACCATGGAAATCGGTCAGAAATTACCAGCCAAGCGAAAGGCAAAACCACCCGATTATTGCCAGGCTCTTCGGGCATCTGCGCATAATTCGCATGGAGTGCACAGAGACTGACGGACGCCCAGTCCCGGCCCTCGTCCCCACCCTCGATCACGGCTCCTATCGCATTGTCCTTCGTCCGCCGCTGGCCTCCCAACTTTCTTGGAACAAAGCCGACCTTACCCGTCGCACCCGCTCCGTCATCGCCGCCGCCATCGAGGCCGCCCTGCCCGACATACACCCTGACCGCATACTATTCGCAACGGCGGGGCAATGCTTTGTGCCGTCCGCGCCACGGCCCATCGGCGGCAAGACGAGACCTGCGTACAAGAGCTTTGAGGGCTCGACAGCAGAGGATTTGATCGAGTGGCTTTTGGACAAGGCGCTCGAGCCCCCGCTAGGTGGGAGGGGCAGGAAGAAGCTGGATCCGGGGCTCGCGCTGGCGTTTGTGGTTGGCGTCGTGAATCACGTGTTGGACGCGGAGAGGGGTGGAAGGAAGGACGAGGTGGGTTTGCTTCCTCAAGCTATCTTTCGGGCGTCCTCTCGTGATGATCAAATGTGTTGGTGTTTGCTAAGCTTCTTTACTCAGGTGGACGAGAGCGCGTTGAGGGGCATGGAGTGGGCCGGACATCCTTTAAGTGGGCGCATCGTGCTGCCGAGACATCTAAGAAGCGGTGAGCGTCTTACGGGGACGCGTGTGGGGCCTCAAGGTGCGGAGGAAGCTCATAATGTCTTACAGGGTATAAATATAAAAAGAGGCGCGGATCGGGCGAGCCGACACGGACGGCAGAGGGTGACATGTCGGACGAGGAGCATCTGACGGCGGGGAACTCGGCCTCCACCTTGAGTAGTTTCGTGAACGTTAACTGTCCGCCAAATCTGTCCGGCGGTGTTGCAGACCCGTACGGCGCATATGACCTCCACCAGCCCTTCGCACATCCACAGCATCGCACCGGCCACTAGGATGTTGCTTTGACGTCTTCTCGTCGCGATGGGTCGTTGTTTGATGATTTTTAGGCACGGTGGGGACAAGGAAGGGAATGCTCGCTTCGTTTGGAAGTGGGCCAGCCGTTGTGGGCTCCCACATGTGTTCTTTCTGTCGTATACCGCATTGAGGGAGAAGGGAGGAAGTCGCGGAGAGATGTGTTGCCAGTTAAGCGATATCACAATGTTATTTCTTCTTAGGCCCGCTGTAGTTATCAACACAATCACCCACGACGAGCAGTAGTTTCCTACGTCTGTATCTTATTACCCAACGTGCAGCTTCAGCGCTCCTCCTTTTTTTGTTTTTGATGTCTTTGCTTTCTTTTCCTTGGTTCTGACAAACGCGTTAAGGAAGATAACGATTGTGTTCTGTGCATATTTAGAAAGCGCTAAAGTTGGCGTTGCATTGTCTGTGGCTAAAAGTAATACATATAATGTAGTATGCTGTTTATGAAATTGCGACGAGGTTAAGGTGCCAGTTATAATTTATTGACTCATCTGGAGAGTTATGCTCTTCGTGCCGCAAATGCAAAACCAATACCAGGAGGCAAAGAAAATGCATAGAGGACGAAGCGTGATCGATATAAAACACAATGGCCGAATACAGAGAGGCCTAAGTGTTATTACACATGTACAAGGATAAACAACACCAAACAGGAAATGCAGGAAGCGAAAAACAAGAAACGAGTGGCTTACTCTAGTGCCTCATCACCCCACGCCGACACTTTAAAATGAGAAAATCCATCTCCCGTGGTCGTCGCACTCGGTGTCGCCGTAGCTGTAACGGTTCTCGTAATGAGTTCCTCCGTCGTCGTTGAAGTGGACCGCAGCGGTCGGATGGCCTTCACCTTGCCGGCTGCGTACATCGGCTCCGTCCTCCATCCCCCGTCCTCAAAACCAGCAAACAAGTGTTGCACCCTAACATCCACATGATCCTCGCCCAAGGAACTCGGACCCTTCGGGCTGAAAGCTGTCACGCCGAGCACGAGAACGTCCCCAACGGCGTAATCGTCCTCTATGCCGGCCGTACTGATATCGTATAGGTCGGCGCCGCGCTGCTTCATCCATTTGCCGAGCACGTTTGTGATGAACGAGGGCCCGCCGAGACCGATAATAGCGTCAGTCTGGTGGAGGGCGTGCTCGGGCGCCTGCTCGATCCGGGTGACGAGAAGGTTGATCGCGAGGGCGAGGAGCTCATGGCCGGGTTGGGCCGCGATGGTCCAGGACGCAAGGGACATGTGCGACCTTGTGTCCTCGTTGACGGTCTCGATGATCCAGTTCCACTTTTTGCGCGGAACACATGAGCGCTCAAAGGAGAAAAAAAAAAAAAAGGTATAGTATAACTAACCTCTTTTCCAAGCACGAGCCTGATTCCCTCCCTCCCATCGTCCCAGTCCACAATCGGCCGAACGCACCTCGTGTCCGCATCCGCGTATACACCTCCGTACCGAAAGAGCACCAAGTACCGAAGAAAATCCGTCCTCTGAACCAGGAGGGGAAGTCTCGCATACGCGGCGGCCACACGCTTCGAGAAATGCCTATTGACAAAAACGTCCGCCGACGCCTCGCTGTAGAGCCTCAGCGCGTGGTCAGGGTTCTTAGAGGTCCACGTGCCCATGTTATCGTCGTACGGGGCGGGGACTTGGCTGATATTGTCAGCTTGCCACCAAATCTGATCAAAACCGCGCTGTCAGTATTAAAGAAGCCGTCAAAGCGTTAGCCTGCCGAGTATACCTGATGAATGATTTTGGGAAAGAGCGCTGTGGAAGGGTGCTCCTTCTCCACCTCCAGGGCCGCCGCCTCCTCCTCCTCGTCAACCTCATGCTCATGTCCGTGACTGTGTCCGTGCGCTGGAGCCCCACCGGCAAGTGGGTCGCGGTGCGGCGCCAGCTCTGTAAGCTCTAACGGTTCCGCAAAAACGTCCATGCTAAGGATCTCGATCGAGTCGTCGAACTCCGGCAGCCGGCCCCATGAGTGTGTCACGTTATGCACGCGCAGGTCGACGGCGGCGCTTGCTGTCGCCGGCGCAGCGGTCGTGGTTGGAAGGCGACGCGTCGGTGTTGCTGTTGGTGTATCCGCGGCGGCCGCGGCCTCGAACACCTCCCTCCACTCGTCCCCGTTGAAGGTAGGAATGGCTTCGGCTGTTTTCCCGGGCACGGGCGTGGCGGGCGCGAGCAGCTCCCTCCATGCTTCCAACGGATCAGCTTTTCTCGGCGTTTCGACGGCAGCCTTGCCGAAGCTTGTTCTGCTGGGAGTAGCCGTGCCGGAAGTAACCTTGCTGGATCTCGTGCTGACCATGAGCGCTGGCAGGCCAGGAGCGGTGGCCGCCTTGGATGTGATGGACCGGTGCGGCGTTGTCCAAGCGGCGTCGGCTTGCTGTGCCGCCAGTGTTGGCGCGGGGGCAGCCTGCGACGGCGGCGGCGCGGGCGGCGACGTGGGCCGAGCCGGGTTGAGAAGGAACATGCATTGGACGGTGATGATCAAGGTAGCGACGCATGTCAGGAGGATCGTGTTCAGGCGGGCTTGCGTCCTCTGGCGGCCCGGTGCCCTCCGGCCATTCCCGTCGTAGACCTTGGAGTCGTTCTCGGATGCCGCACTCGGCAGCAGCGGGGCTCGACTGTAGCCGCGGGTCATGTCACTGGCGGGAAGGTTTGGCGTTCCTCTCTCCGAACAACTGAATGGCGTACGTTTCAAACGAGCATGCGGCTCATGCCGCCGCCAAGACATGGACAGAAGAGAATAAGGACAACTTTATTCATCCGGAGGCACCTCCTCGTCGATCAGCTTAATCAGCTTTACTCTGATCTCCGTGACATCGTCCCCCCGCAAAACGTCCCCATTGAAATTACAGTCGACCTGCAGGTTGACCATTTCCAATGCACCCCTCACAACCCCGCACAGAACGTTCGAGTACCATAGCTCCCCATTCGCGTCGTCCGGTAATTCCACAAAGTCGGCAAGTGGGTTCTCGTCCAACTGCAAGGAGAACTCCTTTCCGTCCGCAGACCAATTCGTGACGTTCGGGGAAATCCCAAGGAACATCTTGAATCCCATCTTTATTCACGTCGGGAGAAAAAGGTCAACATGGTTGCAGGGAACAGAAAAAAATTAGTCCGAAAGCAAGACAACCTCTGCAAATCGAATTAAAAGCATACCTTCGCAATCACGTCAGCGGTCTCTCTGAAATCCCCACATTTGTTTACACCAGATTTCGCAAGGAAGTCCTCGATAAGCCGAACCCCAATGTTGTAGCCCCTAAAAGTAGTATCAGTCGTCCATAACGTCAACTGCTAAGCCAAATACATTTTTTCAAGCTGCTTGTTAACCTCGCCATAGTCCTCATAGTCCTTAACAAGCTGAGCCACCAACGCGCCGTACGTGAGCGTGAAGAGCTCCCCATTCTGCGACGAAACTCAGGTTAAAGCCGTTTGCAAGCAGCGTGTAAGTAAGCGGCAATTTCCGCCAATGAAATCGAGAATGCACGCGACACTCACGATCTTCTCCACGCGCGTCTTCCACAGATCGTCCCCGGCCTGCCGCAGCTTCGTGGTCCTCGCAGCGGCGGTCCCAGCGTTGATCTGGTACGGCGATGGGATGGGGATGGTCGCCATCTTGAATTCGTCAACACTACGATTTCTCAATCACCACGATGGGACGCAGCGAGTCCGACTCGGAGGTGGACCGCAAGCGAACACACAGGTCCTCAAGGAAAAGATCAGGTTGACCCCGCTCGCATTCTTCATTTTTGCGCTCGGGTTTGCGTTGCTGACGACCATAGAAGAGAAAGAAAGAGGGCGGCAGGAGGAGGTGCGAAAGAGCCGACAAAAGGTCAAGACCAGCAAGCACAAGCGGTCGTCCCGGAGGCGTAGCCCTATCTCAGAGTCCGAGTCGGCCTCCTCAGCGTCGGACTCCGACTCCGTGACCGGTTCTTCGCCTTCGGCCTCGTCGTCGTCTGTTTCTCCAGGTTGGTACTGTTCGCGCAACCCGTTGGGACAGTGGAGAATTAACAATCCTTTCTCTCGTTTTGATGGTGCACTGAAAACGCTTCGACCGATTTCAATACCGTCTACTTTCCACTTGTCTCTCTACTCTTCGTCACGCGCCGCCAAAAACAAAAACGGTTGTTCTTGCTGATCAGACCGAAGCAGAAAGCGGAGCAGGCATGCCAGCAAGAGGAAGAGGAGGCGATCCCGGTCCTTCTCGACCGAGTCGAGCGCGAGTGAGAGCTCCCCGGAGAGACCCCGCAAGCGTACCCATGCGAGCAAGAAGAGGCGCGACAACAAGCCCGTGAAGGTTGAGAGAGGGAGAAAGGAGAAGACGAGCAGCAAGTCCTCGACGTTGACGCGGAGGCGCAACTCGCCAATGGAGCGGCCGGTCTCGAGATCACCGTCGCCAGTTGCTTCGGTGCGGGGTCTCAGCGTGAGCCGATCGCGTTCACGGTCCCCGGGGCGCAGATATGAAGCTAGGGAACCAGAGGGTGATCGTGTGGAGGAACCGGTTGCGCTCATGACGCCTCCGGACGCGGACATCTCAGCGGAATATGTGGAGGTTGCGTATGGTAATGCAATGGCTTGCAGTTTCCAAAAAAATCATTAATCATTAACAAGATGCGAGCGGGGAGAAGGTCAAAAAAGAGAAAAAAAAGAAGGATGTGCGTGCCAACTGTTTCTCATGTTGTTTTAACAACCGCATTGTAGAAACTCAAGAAGTCGAAGAAGCATAAGAAGGCCAAGGCTGAGTCAAATGACAGCGAATCAAATATGCAAAGGAGCGCTATTACGGGCAAGGTCATCAAGATGAAGGTCGTTTCGATTGTATCGTGTAATTACTAAAGATGCTACAAAGGTATCGAAAACGAAGAGCGATAAGATTGCGGATATCAATCGACAGGTATAGTACTTTAGGATACGGGTCGGAGACTGACGCGGCTGAGCAGGAGTTGAGGAAGATGCTGAATCAGATGTATTGATGAACTCGCCGCTTTTGAAGCATTTGTTTTGCTTTGCAATAAATTAATTTCAATGCGGCTTACTTTTAGTTGTTCTTAACACCGGGCATGCAGTACCCGTGTGCCGTGGTGAAGGATATCCTGCACAAATATCGTGGTATTCGGCGTGGTCGCCCCTGGAGGAAGGGGAAGCGCCTTCCTCCAGCGGCAACCGACGTGTATCCCGACGATTTGAGCATGTTCCGGAGGCTCAATCGCCCATCTCCATGATGAATTAAGAGGTGTTCCACCGTAAAACGAGCCCCTCTTTCCAGTGATCCTGACAAAGCGAGCCTCTCCGCCCGCTGTCGTCATTCCCTAACGATGTCCCTGTGGGCGACCAACACGATGCCGGCCGCAGGCGGCCTTCATCAGCCGTTTCCGACGGCGGGGTTGCCAGCGATGAGTCCGGCCCCGTCATCGTCAAATGGCTCCAACTACGGAGGAAGCCCAGCCATCGGTCTACTCAGTGACCCGACGCACACCTCGATGTCGCTGTATGGAAATGGTCCCAATGCGCCGAAGCTGACGGCCTGGTATGCTCGCCCTTTTCTTTGCCGCGCAGCGCTCTTACCTGCATGTCTGCTACTGTCAGTGATAACTGTTATCGGCTGCATCGGAAGTGCGGCGGCGAGGTATGGTTCTAACGCGGGGATGCGTTTACGACAGGGAACTTACACTCTCATCGCCTATAGACTCCCAAGTGCGGATTGTGCAAGCGGACAAACGTGGAGTGCACCTACGTTCGACGATTCGTGACGCCGTCCCTTATAAAGGGCCGGCAGAGGGATCGGGAGGATGAGATTAATGCGAAGCTGGCGAAGACCTTACAAAAGAGGGTGGACGAGCTGGAAAGGACGTGAGTGTTGTGTTCACCTACTTCCCAAAATATCAGCTAATGCACTTCGGTTTTAAGTGTGCAAGTTCTTCTCAACGAGCTTATTGTCGCGAAGACCGCTCTTAACTCCCAAGGGAGCCCTGCTATCGGTCTCGTTGGTTCGCCAGCTCCAGCTTCCTCGCACGCCCCATCTCCACCATCTACCTTTTACTCCGAAGACATTCTTCTGGACCTCGCCTTCCCGAACAATCAATACACTAGCAACACGAACACTGCAGCAAACTCCATTTTACAACACACCAGCCAGGGGTTGCAGTTCGATCATTCCTTTATTTCCGCGCCGTCTCCACCAGCTTCCCAGTCGTCGCCGCCTGTGCCTCCGGCAAGCGGATCTCCGGCCTGGTTAAATGCTGTTGAGAACGCTTTCCAGCACTCCATGCATTTGCACAACCCCGTGACGACGAACGGGGAAGGTCTTCCGATGTCCAGAGAGTTGTCGGGCGGGAGAAATTTGCCGGCTATGGAGGGATCGGTCAGTGCGAACGTCCTCGCGTCGGACGAGGAGCGGGATGAGCTCTTGAAGGTTTGCAGTGATTGCATAAATTGAGGGGAAACTAATCCTGCTTTTAGATTTATTTTGACGTCGGTTCCCGGTACGTTATGCAGATCGTCCACGAGGGATGGTTTTGGAAGCGCCTGCGATCGCCAAACCCGCCTTCCCGCGTCCTCGTCCTGACCATGTGTGCTGTTGCCGCCTCCTGCTCACCCGCCGAAGACGGTTCGCTTTGGCCGTCGGAAATGTTCTTCGAACCAACCGTTAAGCCCCGGGCCGAGGCCCTGATGAACGCCGCGATCTTGTGCTTGGACCTCGAGCACCCCTCAGTCGAGATGTGCCAAGCGCTCGTACTGATGGTGCTTCTCCAAGGCTCGTTGAAGGACCCGCGGACGAGCCAGGAGTGGCTGCTCAGCGGGATGGCGATGCGGATGGTGCCGCTACTGAAGCTCGACGTCGACCCGGACTTACTTGAGCGGATGGACCCGACGGCTAGGAGGTGGCCGTGGATCGAGAAGGAGACGCGGCGAAGGGTCTTCGCGATCATCTGTATGCTGGACGAGATTGACATGGCGCTGAGGGAGGCGTGTTTTGGCGTCTGGAAGCGGAAGCACGCCGTGAAGGTCCCTGCTGTACTCGCGGTATGGCATTCGGTCGACGTGGAGACTGGCGAGCCAGCGTTGGACCCTAGTAAGGTCTCGGCAGTGGACATCAGTCTCCTGGCGCTGGCGATCGCTAATCTCCGCGCGAGGGTGGCGGAGCTGAACCAGGCGATGGGGTCGAGCTACAAGCAGATGAAGATGAAGCTTGAGATTGGCGACAAGGACGCCGCGGGCGGCGCTGACCCCACCGGTGACCGCGAGCCGACAAAGCTCGACATCACGCCAGAACTCCAGTTCGCGCTCTTGGACGCCGAGTTAGATCTTTGGTATCAATCTCTCCCGCCAGGCCTCCACCCCTCCACCCTTACCAACGACATCCAATTCTCCTTCGTCATCGAGACGAAGGGCGAGCGGATGGCCGCACCCTTCCAAGCGCTCAGGCTCCATCTTCTCTACATGGCATCGATGCTCTCCCTCCACCGCCCGCGGGTGCTACGGGAACTTAAGTCCCTCACGGCGATCATGCTCCTCAACAACGTGACGGACCGAAGTTTGCTCGTGATCTCGGACGGCTGCAAGGACAGTCTGCGGAAATGCGCGCAGGCCGCGGTGGGCATCACTCAGATGATGAAGCGTAAAATCATGATCACCCACCCGAGCCCGCTCAATTCGGCAATCCGACCGTTTGCTAGCTTTGCGCGTATGAGCCCCGGCTTCGCGATCAGCCTGTTGGAGGCGGGTATAATGCACGCCGTGTTCCTCGTCATGCTCGGGATCGGCAGCTTCCCGCACCAAACAACGCTCTTGACGCCGGAGATGAGGGCGAGGGTGACGGAGATGGTGAGCGGGATTGTGGGGGACACATTTAAGTTGGCGGCGGTGGAGGGGCTCAGTATCGTGATGCAGATTCTGAAGGGGCTATCGAAGCAGAAGAAGCAGGTGGCGCTGTTGAGCGACGTGCTGGATAGGGTGATCGCGAAGATAGGGTTGGAGAATTACATGCAGTCGGTTCCGGAGTTGTCGGCACACGAAGATCCTATCGGGAACTACTTGTACTAAACATCTTCTTTTTTTGTGCGATGTTTGTAGTACAATACTGTTCGTTTTTTTCTTACAGCTGATTCAGGATTTTTTGTTGACGTGTTAAGTTGAGAATTGTATCAATTGGACTTCATTGAGACGAAGCCTGCATAGTATTCATGAACTCATCGTAAGAATTTTGGCGTTATTTGTGGCGACTGCACACAACACTGTTAGCTGGCAGACATACGGCATTATTATAATAGTGCCTTCTCGAAAGCAATTCGATACTACGTTTGTTGTTATAATGAAATAAAACGAAAGAAGGCGGCGAGAGTTGAACTGCAGGCCGCAATAGCGTGCAAAACCTTAAAAAAACGTGAAGTATCAAAACCTTAAAAAATTGAAGGAAGGAAGTATCAAATATTTGCGACAACGGCAGGGTTCGAACCTGCGCTCCCAAAGGGAAATAGATTTCAAGTCTATCGCGTTAACCACTCCGCCACGTTGTCTTGCAAATTCATTGACGAGTAAAATATAAGAGAGAAATGTAGTTGTCCTTTAACGCTTGGCGAAAAGCGGTGTCCCTCATTGCCCTTACCACCAGCTGCCAAAGCAAGCCCCACCGGTTCAACACCTTCCACGAGCCTGCGCCTTCCCCTACCTGGCCGGGCGACGCCAAGGAGGACCCAGGTGCAGGGCTATCGCGGGCCGCATGCATCGCGGGAATGGCGAAGCGGCCGTTCGGCTTTGCGGCTATGCGCCTCTTAGATGCCTAGTTCGTGAAGCAGCTTCGTGACCTCCATCAACTGCGACCTCCCCCCTACTCCTACCAACTCCCCCGCCGCACCACCTCCAGGTCTTTACGTGCCGCCGATGAAAACGCTTTACATCTCTCGTACGCCGCTCCCACTCTCGAACGCAGCGGCGGTCGAGCATATGGGCCTACCACTCCCGTCCATGGCCAAAAGTGGAGGGCACATACCCTACAATTGCCTAACAGGCGAGCAAGCTCGCAGCGTCTGTGGCAATTAGCCCACGCCAAGTTGCACCGCAGCAAGGAAGTACTTAAGTGCCGCCAGGAGCGTCGCCAGGATGTCCGAGGGTCTGCTAGGCCGGGGATGAGGCGGGGGAGGTAGCGGCCTTGTATAATTCCATGGTTCTTGCGGTTGATTGATTCGGTGATCAACTGTTGCCAAGTTGTCCAGCACGTCCATTGCGCGATGTGCACGCCGTGAATCGTCCGCGGAACATTATTGATGAACGTTTGATAGCCTCAGTGTAAAGGTTTTTCGCTCGAAGGAAACGGCACGAATAATTGCGTACGTCGAGCGTAAGTAAAACTCCATGCTAGAGAAGCGCCAACGAGGCTGCAAGCTCACCTTCAAACACTGTCTACAAGCCGAGCAGCCGAGCGCGTTCATGTCAGGTGGGCGCCTTTCATGAATGACGTCGCGTTGTTCTCATCGGTCGTCAACTCCAGCAAAAAGTCGCTCAAGCGCGATCGTCTGCCCCGTCCCTCCCATCCCGCGATCCGTCCCGGTACCACGATGTCCACGGCCGTCCCCGTCTCCCCCCTCACGGGCAAGCCCTTAACGCGCGAAGTCGATCAGATTAAGGCCTTCCTCGGCGGAGGGTTTGGAGGAATAGCGAATGTCCTTGCCGGTGTATGTAGCGAGCCTCCTCTCCCCACTTCGCTACTCTTTATAACCATTCTGACCCTATCGCTCCATTTGGTCACAGCATCCATTCGACACTCTGAAGGTCCGGCTCCAAACTTCCAACCAGTACAAGGGACTCGCGGACTGCTTTAAGCAGACTATCGCGAGGGAGGGACCCGCGGGGTTGTACAAGGGCATGATGAGCCCGTTGATCGGTGTCACGCCCATGTTCGCGTTGAGCTTTTGGGTGAGTTTTAGGAGGGGAGAGGCGGCGATGCGAACCAGGCCGTGTTTGGGCAGATCCTCAAATTCACGAGTGGCCACGAGCCGGCGGTGGAGGGGCATGGTAATGGGCGGCACCGATTGGCGCATCCACCGGATTCCACCGGTTCGCACGAACCGCGGTTTCTGTGATTTTATATACCTTACGATACTGCGCGCACCATTCATCATATCTCCCATCCATATCCCTCCATCCATCCTTCTAACCCTAATCCATTCCTTTCTCTCGAACAGTCATACGATCTCGGGCAACGTCTGGTATACAAGTTTACGCCGCAGCGGACGACCAAAGACCTGTCAATGCTCGAGTTTGCTATTGCCGGAGGGTTTTCCGCGATTCCGACCACCATCGTTACCACCCCTATGGAGCGAGTTAAAGTTATCATGCAGACGCAGGATCAGGTATGGGCGGTAGAAGTAGGATTTTATTGTTAGTTGGATTAGTAGTAGTGGGTAGAATGTATGGTATGCACGGGTGAGCGAAGCAGACATTCCTGTTTTATCACTCTCGCCTTGAATACTCTCATCGCGGGGTGCGCCATACTTACTTTCTTCTCCCCGGATAAAACTATGCTCCACTTACTACATTACGACCCACTTATCGTCGTCCCCCCCCTCCCTCCTATTCCACTCTGTACTAATCTTTCCTTTCAAAAGATGAAAACCGGCACCCGGTACCCGAACATGTTCGCCGCAGGGGCCGGCATGTGGCGCGAAGGCGGGATTGGCAGTCTGTACAGGGGCAGTGTCGCGACGCTCGCCCGCGATATTCCCGGTTCTGCGGCTTATTTCGTCGGATACGAGTTCTTTTACAGGTTGCTGAAGAAGGAAGGGCAGAGTATGAGTGTTGGAGCTACGTTGTTTGCTGGTGGTAAGTTTCGTTTACAAGTAGTGTAGGAACACGGCACGTACTTTACTCTTCGCGGATCTTTATACTATCCTCATATTACCAATTCGCATCCGGCCTTCCTATATAAACTACTACCTACTACTCACTCTTACTCCCCTCTGTCGGCCTATTAATTGACCCTTCCCAACCACTATTCCAACCTACATCACCCTTTTTCAAACCCTCTAATCTCCCTCCCCGCAGGCATGGCCGGCGTCTGTATGTGGTCCATCGCCATCCCTCCCGACGTAATCAAGTCCCGCATCCAGTCCTCACCCGCAGGCACGTACAAGGGCTTTATGGACTGCGCCGCCCGCATGGTGGCGGCAGAGGGTCCGGGCGCGTTGTTTAAGGGTTTGGGGCCGGCGTTGTTGAGGGCGTTCCCGGCAAATGCGGCTGGGTTCTTAGGTAGGGCTGCGGCGTTGGAGGGGATGCATCGGTTGTGGTAGTGTGCGAGGTTGAGTGATAGCAAGACAAGATGAGGAGGGGTGGAGGCGTGGCAGGCGGGAATGGAGGGTGTGGC